>OX393568.1:3071459-3081459 GCA_947652115.1 Blastomussa wellsi | reverse complement strand
CACTGGAAAGTGAAAAGAACAACAAACAACAAAATCCACACGCTACTTTTTTACTTTCCCCGCCTACTTGAAAAATTAGTGACTGATAAAAAAATTAAGATTTTGGGGGATGCTGATTCAAAATTGGAGACGTTTGTATGGAATTTGAACTAAGTTTCAAACTCCATAACCTTGAAGCTCCAAACTTTGTCAAATGACCAATCTCAATGTGATCTTCCATGTGGTAGGGTCGATTTATCATATATTGAGCAAACCAAAACAACAGAAAAATTGGCTGCCTTTCTTTGCAGGCGATTTTATAATAACAAAGTTCAGCTCCTAATAGTTATTTCAATACCCAAGGGGAGGGGAACTCCCATGTAAAAAAGGGTGATGATGTTCGTCAGAAAATTTGGGACCAACCTGGACGTGGCACAAGCTTTTTTGGCCCCAAAAAGATAACATTTTTCCTGACAAGTCAGTCTTGACTGCCAACACTGTAGAATGGTATTGTTTTATTTTTTATGTGCAAGTCTAATTGAGACCTCAAAGACTAAACATGTTGGTGCTTTGTCCCGAACACCCTAAAAATGCCAAAAACCCAAAATTTACACCTTAGGTGAAAAACAAGCACCATGTGCCATTTCACAGCAGTCATATGCCAAAAATTCCAATGCCGTTTTCAAACCTGGAAGCTAGGTCAATAACAAATTATTAAAATGTTCTTTGCATACAAGGCTTGTAAATAAACGTTTTCAATGTCTGTCTAACTTTTGCCTTGAAAGCGATCAAAGGGTTTCAGAAACTCAATACATTTCTATGCGGCAGTTTTGGTGGGAACTGTGCATGCACCACGTTTGACCGCTGTGAACCATGCCATTTTTCAGGAGTCCCCCTCGCTAGGTCTCAATAGTTAGGTATTTTAAAAACTACCAACAAGTAAACTGAACTGCAACCGTTTGTTTACAATTTTCTAGACAAAAATAGACCATAAAAAATTGTACCAAAAGCCCTTGAAAACAACAAACAAGTTCAGAATTTCTCCCTGAATTCAATAGTACCGAGAATTAGACATCACTGTGATCTACAAATATTCTGGTATTTTTGTTTTTTTTTTTAAATAACACTATGTTATAACAATACATCAATCATGTGAATTAATAAAACAGTTACAATACTATTTAAAACCTCATCTAATAATGTAACCAATAATAAATGTTGCATCTCTGATTTGAGCATCAGTAATGTCCAGACCTGTCTATATGTACTTCATTAAAAATAAGATTTAAATAGTTATCACTCCAACATGTTAAAACATTAAAATTAGATATGAACAAGCCTCCTATGATGCACACTCCTCCTCAGGGAAAGATTGTGTGACAAGCCCAAAGGACCCAACTACATGTAGTCCCTTATTTTTCCCAGAATCAGTGGAGTGGGCAAGCGAGCGAGCCTGTGAACATCACTTCACATGGTGACACAAAGCGACACGACACATGACATCTTTATTGGTCCCTGGACATAATTTCCTTGTGCAAGGGGGGTCTCGGGCCATAAAAACGATAAGGGCAGCTTCCTGATGCATCCTGGATGCAGGGGAAATCGGGAATTTCTTGTTGGCATCTTGCCTTAAAAACCTAACTGGAACCTGTTTCTATGCTCACCCACTCAACCATCTCTCAGAGAATCAAGGAATACTCGTAATGTAATAAAATGTGTACACTACATCATAATATTACAGCTTAGTCTCTGGACACCTTTCACACCATCAGGCCACTTAGATTGACACATTGATCGTTCATAGCTGCAAGCCTTTGCATAAACTGTCAACTTTGCAGACTCTATAGTTATCAACTTGACTTGTCTAAGAACTGCATTTGATGCAGACTTTCTCATCCACTACCACACGAAATTTCTCTCCAGCTAATGGCATGCCACACTTTGCACATGTGAAGCAATCTCGGTGAAAGAATTTCTCATCGTAAGCTACAAACTTGACACTTCCTTCTATCAACTTTTCGCAAGCAGCACACCTCTTGGCATAATTATTGCGGTAGCAATCCTGGCAGACATTATTCCCTTCGTGTTTGGTGAACGGCTTCCCCGCGAGAGGTTGTGAACACATTGTGCAGTTAAAGCATTCTGAATGGTATGTGTTACCATCATGCTTGACAGAGCTTGACTTTATGGTCTCATTACATCTTGCACAAATCTGAATAAGCAAACAATTCTCAGGTTATAAAGACTTCCATAGCATTATTATCAGACAATAATTTCTACAAAAATCTTCTGGTACTGCAGATGCTGTATTGACAGTACAATAGACAATACAATATCCGTGTATTTCGATTAATAAATTGTTTTTCCTTCGAGAAAGGTACCCTGCAATGATCAACACTTTCCTTTATTTTTAAACAATAAATATAATTACCAGTGATAATGCAGTTTTCAAGTAAGTTTTCAAGCAGTCATAATCGTGGGAATATGTGGACGCTCTTTCTCTCCATGGGGTTAAGAAAGAATGAAAACATACCTTATCCCAACCCCCTCCCCACTCCCCCCCCCCCCATGGCCCCAAAGAAGCAAATCGTAATTGACTTACCTTGGCATAACCTGTATCATAACACTTTCCACACAAGCGCTTGTCATCTCTCCTGATAAATTGCTGAGTGCCAATGGGCTGTTTGCATTCATCACAAATAAAACATCTCTCGTGGAAGGTTTTGCTTTGGTACCCAACCTTCTTCTCGCCTGTAGCGAAATCACCGCCACATGCCTCACAAACCTTGGATGGTGTAATGCCGCGACAAGGATGGCAGATAAGCTTCTCATCCTTGAAGGTGAAGCCTTGATTTAGCTGCAAAATCAAATCAATATAATTATCAATCATAACCTACTAGTACCTTTTTACAAGAAATTAGAAATGATAAAAGATTAGGGTCTTTTGCTATTTTTTAATTTGGAAAAAGTAAAGCCTCGTGCCTAGTGGCCCATACTGCCGTAGCTTATCCCGGTTTCTGTAGCATTAAGCAGTTAAATCCTCCTCCCCTGGATGGGATGCTAGTCAGTCGCAAAGTTATCCCCCAGCATTATTTAGCAGGCACCCATTTATACACCTGGGTGGAGAAAGGCACTGTGAGAGCTAAGTATTTTGCCCAAGAACACAACTGATAGTGCCCCAAGCCAGGGTTCAAACTCAAGTCAACCAATCCAGATTACAGCACTAAGCATGCAAAAAAGTCCTTGGCAATCCCAATGTCGATAAAAATTGGGTAAACTGTATCTTCCTAACAAATGAGTAATTCTCTTTATCACATCCCTGGTACTGTTTTCAAACCTTCCCTTAACTTGCTCATAATGTCAAACCATCTCATATTCATCCACAAACCCAACTGATGTAACCAGCTTGCAAAGTTTTTCAAAACATACAGTCCTGTAACACATTCAGAAAGAAAATAAACAGTCCCACATGAAAGCAACGCTCAACAGCTTTCACTTGAATGGTCAGAATTGTAAGTTATCAACACCTTGAACAGCATAGTAAACTGTATCACATAGACATACTGGTCAACAGATTTCATTTAATGGTTACAGAACACACTGACTGTGGGAGGTAAGGTGGCCTAATGGTTAATGTGCTGGACTCCAGTTCAAACAGCCTAGGTTCAATTCCTGGCTGGCGTCACTATGTTGTGTTCTTGGGCAAGAAACTTTACTCTGCGATGGACTAGCACCCCATCCAGGAAGGGGGGGGTGGGGGGCTAGAAATACCCCTATCAGTTTCACGCTACAGAAACAGGAGTAAAGCACTGGTAGCTATGAGCCAGTTTGGCTTAAAAAGGCTACACTACTAGGGTTTCAATTAGACTCAAAAATATAACTATGTTGCTGAACAAAGAATAAAGGAAGAAGACACTTACCAAAGCCTTTTGACATTCGGACCGAGAACACACAAAGCATTCCTCGTGCCAGTGCTTCCCACGGACATCAACATCTTTAGTGCCCGGACCAATGGGCTTCTTGCAATTCTCACAGTTATTGGCAAACTTCTTGTCATAGCAGGTAATGCAAGCTGGCTGTCCTTCAACAGTCACAAATTTCTGCTGTGACAGGGACTCGTCGCAGAAGTAACAGCAGAGGTGACCTGGATGCCAGTTCTGATCCATGGCCTGAGAGTATTCTCCAACATATATCAGCTATGTAAATACAATATAGGCAATTCATTATGAGGCTTAGACTGCATTCGATTGACCCTATTCTGGAAAATGAACAAGATCGAATAACCTGAATGCCAGTCAGATTAAGCAGGGCTCAAAAAAAACCCCGGGACAAGTAGATTTTCCCTTCCGGCAAGTAACTTCCTCTCCTTCCTTGCCTGACGGGCAAGGACCCAGGCAAGCCATTCACCGACTAAATTTTTGATAACGATTTTGAGAAGAAAAGGTAAGATTTAGGCTCAAGGGTAATCAAGTGTTTAGATGAAGCTTGACGAAAATTACGATTTATAGCACTGCGAAGATGGGTTTATTACATTAAAACATGCCTGTAGTTGGACTTTCTTCTTGGGTACATGAATTATTAATGAGTTTGAAAACCTGGGCAAGCGGGGAAGTGCCCCGGGCAAGCACAATTTGATTGTTTCCTACCCAACGGGCCAGGTGGAATTCAAATATTTTTCAAGCCCTGTTAAGGTGCTCTCCTTATTCCGGAATAATGACATCATTTAGTCTCCATTATTTTTCTGGCATTTTTGAAAATAACAAACAACAATGGCAGTTGCCTGTGGCAAAGAAACAAGCTTTCACTCAACAACTTCGAGCAACTGTGTGGCGTATTCCACGTTTAATAACTTTTCAGAGCAGAAAATCATACGCATGTCATACATGAACCTAGTGAATGGCCTTAGCTCACCGGGAGTTCTCGTAGCTCAGTTGGTTACTGGCAATCTGGGAGGTCATGGGTTCAAATCCATTTGACAGGGATTTAGAATTTTTTCTTTGTCCCACGCTCATGTGATTACTGATCATTTCATCTTTATCAAAACCTTACTCAGTGCCAACATGTTCTTCTTCAAGAAATACTTCAGAAAATGCCAAAGAACTGGCAACATCAGCCATTTGTTCTTATGTATGTTAAACTGCTGCCTTGGTGTTAACATGGGCCTAAAATGTCAAAAAAATTATTGCCAACAGGGTCCAAAATTAACTTTTTTGTGCAGGTGCCAAGTGGCAACTGAACATTTTTTTCAGTCACCAAATGAAAAAATCTGGTTGCCAAAAAGTGGATCGTAAAATTTGTCTCACAGCAAAACACGAAAACATTGAGTTCTGAAAACCGTTTCTTTAAGAATCGCATGCATGAAGGCATTAAAATATTGTGTAGCTTACATTTCAGTTGAAAGGAGTTTTCTTTGAATAGATTGCTCTCTTAGTTTGAAGACTGACCAGTAGGTAGTACAAAGCCTTCAAGAAGCCACGTGTGAACAAGCGGCCATGGTGCTTGTTCCAGGCCACTTCCGAACAAAATTGCGTCATGATATGGCTGCTAGACAAAACCACTGAAAATATGGCGGCCGCTTAATGTTGATCGAAGTACGTGGTTTGCAACGGTTGTGAAGGTCATCTAACAGGAATATACCGTTACTTTTTATCTTAATTACTTTCTTAGAGATTAAAAACTCTGACAAGACAAGGAGTAAGTTTGTTGCTGAAATCAAATGAGAAATGCTTTGATTTATTTCCGTTCAAAACATTTACACAATGCTAAAAGTTAGTCGCCTGTTGGCGACTAGCTGGTCGCAATTTTGGTCCCTGATGTCTAATAATAAAAGGATCGATAGAAGCATACCTCTTCACAGCCAGCACACCGAGGCTTCAGCGATTCACTCCAATGACGTGTGCAATACAGCTTCTGGTTTTCTTCATCCCAGCAGTAAATATGATCAACTAGGAGCTCACCATCTTCACAGCACACAAAACACTGCACGTGCCAGCACTTGTCAGGTCCAGAACGCAATGCAAACACAGCCATCTCACCAATGTTCATAGACATGCTGCACCTGGCGCAAGATACTGGTACCGTAAGGCCTGTCTTCACTTCCCCTACAAAACAGATAAATATAGTTGAACCTCTCCTTATGGAAACCTAGTATATATAATGGTAATAGGACTGAGTGGAGTCCAATTTGGTCTGTAATCATACGAGTGATTAACAAAATCGGACAACCACAAAGCGGGAGTCCGATTTGTTAATCACGAGTATGATTAACAGTGTAATACAGTCACTTCACAATAAGATAGTTCACTTGGTCCAAAGACACCATACGGGGCATTGACAGGATGCAGCGGTGCAGATCTGCATAATTCATCCTCTACTTAATCAGAGCTTTTTTCAACATCAAACTGAAAAAATGTGTTAAATATTAGCCTCAGACAAATCTTTGCATTGCAAGCTATGTATATCACAGATTATTATTCAACAAATTGTCATTACCATCTATGGTCATTGTGCTCTCCATATCCGTCAACTGCAGCTGACAGATATTCTGCGGTATATGTCAAGTAACGATAATTCAGTAAGAAGTCTCGGGAAGTGCCGCATAACGGCAACTATTCTGGCTGAAAAGCTCTTCGTTACTCAATCTTGCGGAGTATCGCCTCCTTTATCGCCTCAAGTATCAGGCGATATTCCGTGCTATTTTGCAGGATAATTGTTAAATATCTGTTGCTGACAGCTGGAATGCTCAAGGCCTTTATTATTATGCAACTTGGTGCCTTGTGAAAATGCACTAGCCCGAAAAAATTCTCAGACATGTGATGAATAAATAAATAAATTAATTAATTCGTGAAAACTTTCACTTGCCATCGGGAAAGTGAAGTATGATGGCAAAATCCACTAGCCCTGGGCTATCGGACACTAACTTCATTGCACGCTGGTTCTTACCAACTCCCAAAGCCTTCTCAAGTCTTTTTTGGCACAAATCGTCCATTGCCATTTTTTGATCAAGGGCCAGTTTGCGGCAGTGCTTTGTAGAGAAATCCTGCAGTGGCATCTGATACACCCGTTGCTTCGTCCAATACCTTGCTCCTTTAGAATCTAGTTGTGGAACCTTACCATCTGGAAGTTTCGACATAAACTCGTTGATCTTCAAAATAAAAAGAGTTGATCATTTATTCCAGGGATCCATATATATTCATTTGATTTTGCTTCAAGTCATCAGCTGGGCAAGTATGCGATATGACGAAATGGCAAAATTTAGTTGCCCATTGAAAAGGAAAGAAGGAAAACAAATGAACATTAAAACAGATGGAAAAGTGTACTTTTTATTATTTTCTCGATTGATCAGTGGGCGTTGTAGCAGCTCTTGCAAGGTCTCGCGTGAATGTCTCGATACCCTGCGTGAAAACAATAAAACAAACAACAAGAACAATGCCCCTAGCCCCTAAAATAATAGCAACTGCCACCAGTAAAATTACAAGCTTATGAGAGCAACTACACTACATGATCAGTTTTGGGGTTGCTCATGAACAAACACCATTACTAGATTTATTTGATATTCTGACATACTTGCCCACCAGTCAGACCAGTTGGAACCCACTCAAATCCTGCAGCATGTGCCTCCTTCACTTTTGTCAGTGATGACCTTGGCGGCATTTCTTCAACACACATACGGTCTTCTGGTAAATTGTTGTAACTTGTGCTGAGTGGAATGTCATGGCATTCTAATGGACACTTGCAGAAAATGCAGTGTTTTCTGCAAAGGTAAAACAGTCGTTATATTTAATCAGGGTTTTCAATAAAGACCTGTTTGAGTTCAGTAACCGGCTGTTTGAAAGAATCATTCTTAATTATTTCAATTTAGGGAGGAATTTAGCCAACTTCTTAATGTGAAGTAAAGTAACTTTAGTTGTTGATTCTTTTCACTGGTTATCGGTGCAAGGTTATTGAAAGTACTACTTATGCTACCTATCTGATAGTAGTCTGCTTGCATGGGTGCAATTATACAGAATCTGTGGTTAGCCATTAGTGATTACAGATATGTTGTTAGCCTTGGATTTTGTAAAGGTGTTCCAGACTGTTCTGACATTCCTGGTCTTAGTACAACTACATGTTCATTAGGTTGAGCTTACTGGGATTCGTCATTTAGACAAGCAATAAAATTAACCCATAAATCTACAAGCAAAAAAGCTTAAAGGAAAACGTTTTTTGTGGATTACGCTTCAAAATTATCACTGCCTACAATGGTTGACAATTTATAAATTGTACGAAGAAATTAATAAGATTGTATATGGATGTTTCCAATGTACCTCCAAGGATGAGAAGACAGCCCCCTACATTTACAGTCCAAGCATGGCTGCCCTTCAATCTCACTTGCTGTACATGGCTCCTGGGCGACATTTAAAAACAATAAAATTGGTTACACCCAGTTAGGAGATTTGCTGTGTTCTAAATGTATGTATGTTCGTTGGAGGCGGTGGCCTTTACGCATGGTTGTTAAGCTTAAAATTCAAGGACGTTTCGAGTACTTTCCAGGACCCTAATTTGAAACTTCAAGGACCTCTTTTACACGAGAGTTAAAAGAGAGCAATGTGAACGAATATTTTAGGCATTTTGTTAACAATTCAAGATGTTTATACTCTGATTACGTAACATTTATTTCACTGGCTTTCAGTACTTTGAAACTTAAAAGCGTCGATGTTTTTCAATGTTGTTCAATAAAAAGCAGAGGACTTTCAAGGATCAAAAGCAACTTCAAGTTCTTCCAAGGCCTTGAAATCAGACTTCAGAATTTCAAGGGTTTTCACACATCTTGAAACACTTATACAAAGCTCGGAACGCTGACGTGAATCTTGCTCAGCGGATTGTTTCGAAATCCTTGAATCCGCTCCTACTAAATTCCAACTTAATGTATCAGTAACCTCAATTGACCACCTCACGCTAACACGTTTTCTTGGCGAAGCTTTAAAAATAAACCCCCAAAAGTATACATTTTCTAAAAGCTTAGGTCAATGAGGAATTCAATTACACCTTCTCTTTTTTAGAAAGGACAATAGGTTTAGAATTTTTGCTCAATTAAGTGATATTTCCCCTTTTGTCTTTATCAAGTTCGTTTACACGTCTCGATTGTTGCCGCAACGTGTTTAGCATCGCAAATGATTCGTTACAGATTGCCCTTTAAAACTGTGCCTCCGATTTCTCAAAGATCGCTTTGTTTTCTTTTTATGCCACTCTAAAGTTTGAGGTTCTAAAGCTTGTGATACCCTTGAACAAACAAGGCTATAACCTTTCAACCAGGTCGAAATTTGGAAATCAGAGACACGCTTTGGTAGGGCAGGTAGTAAACAACATTTCAGCAAAATTTCAGCTCAATCAATTGAAAGGTGGCAGTAAACAAACTTAAAAAGGTGCGTACGTTTACGGCAATTTTTATTTTCGCGATACAGTCACAAAAAAGGTATTCAAGTTTTGTTTCTTCTAAGCGATTGATGACACACGAAGTGTCAGAATAAATGATGTATTGACAGATAACTCTAAGGATCGGCTTACTGTTGCTATGGCATTGATGACGTTCTACAGTTTGCAGCATCCAAACAATCCAAAGATCACGGAAACGTAGAGCAGTGAGTTTCTCGTAATCTTTATAAAGTGCTTGCACTAGAAACATCACAATTGCAGCAGAAAATTATGAAGATAGAGCTTCTAGCAAATGAAAGGAACCTCGTAAAAGGAACCACGATCAAAGTTGGAAATTAAAGGACTGCTTGTTGTTTCGCCATTTCGGCTTCTTTGCTCAGAACCAAATGGGTGTGTTTTGTGATGGTGAGTTTTGTGTGTTTCTGTGAGGACATCAAGCGTGCAACCTGCAACCCGCAAAATGAAAGAACCTACTGAAAATACTGCAAGAGAACACAACGACTAAAGCGCGATCATACCTTGGTAACAAAAATAGCTTTTCTTTTCAAATTTTTTGCAAAAGAAAGACCGTAAAATTTCCCAACAAGGCATCCGAAAAAAGAAATTT
>OX393568.1:2861459-3066459 GCA_947652115.1 Blastomussa wellsi | reverse complement strand
TGTAATCATTGATCCTGTCTTGTCTGTTATCAATAACGGGTTCGGGTTATAAGGCGTTGACAGCTTGTTGGTTTTGGGTTGTCGTGCAAGAACAACATCACCAATCCTAAGAGAGGAGGTCTGGGCATGAGTACGCAGGTCTGCATACTGTTTCATGGAGCTCTTTGCTCGAGAATCTTGAATGCGGACGAGCTTGTCAGAGGCATGTACTGGAGAATGGAGCTCTGGTAACTTGGTTCGCGGTTCGCGCCCAAAGAGAAGATAATAGGGCGTGAAGGTCGTGGTGGTGTGCGGTGTGCACCTGTAAACACGCACAAATTGATGCAGCGCATTTATCCAGCTGCATCCTTGGACTTTAGCTGCTCGGATTGCTTTCATCATCGGCTTGTTGAAATTTTCTGACTGGGAGTTGGCTTGAGGCCACAACGGGGTGTCTCACACCGCATGTGTTGAGGAATTCTTTCCATGCTTGACTGTTGAACGGTGGTCCATTGTCAGACTTAATGACTTCGGGATATCCGTAAGCGCAAAAGACTTTGTCGACAACTGGGATCACTGTCTCGGCAGCGGTACTGCGGACGACTTCAACCACTGGGAAGCGAGAGTACTCATCGATCATCACCAGTAAGTATTGGCCAGATGGAAGGGGACCACAGAAATCAATGCTTAGGTTCAGCCAGGGTCCTCGGGGAAGATCAGACATGTTAAGGGGCTCGGCCTTGCGTCGGGATGTGTTTGCTTGACACGGTATACATTGTTGTACAGCTTCCGTGACGGCAGCATCTATTCCTGGAAACTGCGAATTAGTGCTTTAGTTTTGCACTCTCCTTGATGGCCTTCATGTGCAAGCTGTATAACTCTCCTTTGAAGACTGGCAGGTATCACGATTCGTGTGTCTCTGAGGATCACATTGGCCTTGTCATTGACTGTGAGCTCAGCTTGGACGCTGCGGAATTGTAGCAGGGCGGAGTAGTTGACTTCTGTTGAACCTTCGTACTTCTTGACGTCGTGCCATTTTCCTGTTTGCGTCATCTTGATGACGGCCTGCAGGGTGCTGTCATGCTCTGTCGCAGATTGCACCTCCTCGAGAGTGACAGCTTTGGGAAGCGAAGTTTGGGAGATGAACTGCACGTAGTCTTCTGCCATCTTTTCTTGTCGACTGGATAAGATGTTTTGCTTTGAAGGGTGTCTTGACATGTAGTCGGCGGGATTGTCATGTCCAGGACGATACTCGATGACTGCATCATAGGGTTGTAGCCTGAGCGCCCACCGGGCAATGCGTAGTGGAGGGTTTGGCTTCTTCCAAATGTGGACAAGTGGCTTGTGGTCGGTTAGGACTTTGAAGGAAGCACCTCGTACATAGATATCAAAGTGTTCGCACGCCCATACCACTGCTAGGGCCTCACGTTCGGTTTGCGAATAACGGGTCTCGACGTCACTAAGCGCACGGCTACCAAATGCAACTGGCCTGTCATCTTGGATGAGGATGCCGGCTAGACCAACAGGACTTGCATCCACCAGGATAGAGGTGGGTTTGTCTGGAGCGAAGTAGGGCATCGCTGTGCCTTCTGACAGGGCATTCTTGACGTTTTGGAAAGCTTCAGCTTGCGGTCGATCCCACGTCCACGGTGTCTGACTTCGTGTCAGTTTACGCAAGGGCTCAGTTACTGTTGCAAAATCTTTGATGAATCGGGCGCTGTATTGAGCCATACCCAGAAAGGAGCGGAGCTCGGTCTGATTTTGGGGTTCAGCTGCATCTTGGAGTGCTTGTATCTTACTGGGAGCTGGAGCTATGCCGTCTGCGGAGAAGATGTGGCCAAAGAACTCAATACTTGGCTTATTGAATTCACACTTGGATGGGTTGACGGTTAGGCCTGACTGATGTAGCCTCTGTAGGGTTTGATCTAGTGCATGGTCATGGTCACTCTGGTCGCGGCCAAATACTACGATGTCATCGCTAATGTTCTTTGCACCTGAGATGTCAGCTATCGTGGTCTGGATTGTGTGCTGGAATATTTCAGCGGCTGCATTGATGCCAAAACTCAATCTCTTGTACTGGTAAAGCCCGAGATGCGTAGAGAAGGTTGTGATGTATCTGCATGAGGGGTGTAGCAGCAGCTGATGGTAACCAGAGCGAAGATCAAGTTTACTGAAGACAGTCGCACCGTTAAGGTCAGTGGTCAGCTCTTGTAGTGTGGGAGTGATGTGTCTTGTTCTTGAAATGGCTTGATTGGCAGCTCTCATGTCAACACACAGTCTTATCTCATCGGGACTCTTTGGCTTAGGAGGGGTGACGATCCTGGAGACCCACTCTGTCGGACCAGATACTTTCTCAATAATTCCTTGTTCTTCGAGCTTTGCAATCTCCCTGGCAACTTTGTTACGCATGTGGAAAGGGGTGCGGTTGCTCTTAACTGCAACGGGGGGTACACTTTTGTCGATGTGTAACATTACTTCAGTGTTCTTGAGGCATCCGATTCCTTCACACAGGCCTGGATATTTGGCGAAGAGTTCATCTGCAGATGGTGCACTGGATTGAGAGACGTGATTGATGCCTATTTTAAGGATGCCAAGTTTCGTTGCTGTTGCCTTGCCTAAGAGCGACGGAGCGGAGCCTGGGACTACAAGGAAATCTGCTGATACGGGGTTGACTCCATTGGTGCTGACATCGGCAGTCAGATACTCTGTGCACACGATTGGTGGTGATTCATACGGGTGGATAAGGCGTCGACACTTCCTGAATGAGGAGCCACTGTCACGCAGTTGATTGGCCACGGCGGAGTTCACAATGTTGCAAGATGCACCGGAATCAACGATCACGCCAACAGGTAAACCATTAATTATGATAGGGGAAGTGTCCTCATTGTCTTGTAGAGCATAGGCGTATTCATCTGTGTAGGCCTCATCACTGTCAGAGTCTGAAGGTTGGCGTGAGTCACGCAACGGTTGTTGAACTTGCTCATTAACATAGCGTACAGGATTCTTGCGAGATTTTCCTTTCCTGAAATCACGTTTGGGTTGTGAGTTGGCGTTTGTTCGTACACCACGCTGGTTCTTCGTGCGGCACATCGATGCAAAATGTCCGGTAACGCCACAGTTGTAGCATGTCACGGTACGGGAGCAACGGCAGTTGTCGCTGGAGTGACCTTTGATCCCACAGCGAGAGCATTGTTTATCGGTCGATTTTTGCTGAGACGAACCTGCAACCTGGTTTCTTTTCCCACTCCGAGGCTGTCGACCAACGGTGTACACTTTAGAGGACTGGTTATCCTCGGCAATTTGACGTGACTGGCTTTGCGAAGCTTCGATTGCCTGAGCAATGTCCAGCGTGCGGGCCAAACTCAAATCTCTTTCGGCGAGTAATTTTGCACGCAGTTTCATGGAGAGGCAATTATCGATGACTTGATCGCGGATAAAACTGTCGGTGCTTTCTGCTGGAAAATCGCAGAGGGTCGCCAGGCGGCGAAGTCTTGTGACGAATTGTGCAACGGTTTCACCATCCTTCTGTTTTTCTTGTCGAAATACGTGCCGATTGTAAGAAGTGTTTTGCCGCGGAGCGAAGTATTCATTCAGCTTGTCCGCAGCCGTTTTGTAATCCGTTCCAGTGTCGGTCAATGTGTGGAAGACGTCTTGAATTTCGGATCCGGCGGTATGTAGAAGCAATTGGCGTTTTTGCTTGTCATTTTTGCAGCCCGTGGCGTCGGCGAATATGGCGAAGCTTTTGAGCCACTTTTGCCATCGTTGAGCGACGGAATTTTGATCGCCATGCGGGTCAAACGGTGGTATTGAAGCAACGGAGATCGGTACGGCCATGGTGAGTTCAATTTATCCTCGTCGCCAGTGTAATAGTCTTGTTTACGACTAGTTTTAAACTGCTTTTATTCACGGTTCGACACGGTACTTTACATCCTCAGCTCTGACCATGTGCTTGCCCACTCTCGCTAAGCATGCTGGGTTACTTGCTGGGCTACATGTCAATCAAACTATTACAAACAATAACAATAACAACAACAACAAAATTAAATTCGTAGAATTCTATTGTGATTAATAAGTAAAAGCTATCTTTCTGGAATAAATATGGCTTAAGTCCTTCTTTCCTACTGAGTTTGCCGGACTAAGTCGGGCGATGTAGCAGCTCTCGTAAGGTCTCACATGAATGGCTCGATACCCTGTGTAATGAATTAAGAAGCTACAGAAAAGATTTCCCGAATATATTATTTCTGAACAGAAAACAACATTTTCGTTTTTAATTTCCACGGTTCAGTCCGCAAATTTTCCTCTCGGACTTTGGAAGGCGGACGTTCCATGCAGGTGGAAAATACGCAATATTTTTAGAAAGAGGGTGAAGTCAAGTGGGGTTTGGTATTCTAGAACACCTTCAAAATCGAACAAAACAATTAGAGTATGTCAGCATGCAAAAAGCTCAAAGCTAGCTGAATCGAACTCGACTCGGGTAGTCATCATAATGACTGGATAAAGGTGCATGTATGGTCATAAATAAAACGTATATTCATTCAACCCCACTCTACTGCAACCAATAGAGTTCTTGTTTAATCGGTGAATTCTAGAATGTTCTATCTTCTGAATGACTGTTTATAATTTCTGTTTCCACCAGACTGCACGGCAATCGTAAACTCAGTTATCGTAGAATACTGAAGGCACTTGCTGCAGCTTCAGTTACTCCGTATGTGCATGTTTTCGACTTGATTTGTGTTTAATAGCCGGAAAATCTGACAAATGATCAAAATTTATATCATATGAGGGTCCAAACGACATCGATCGTCGTCAATACACTGGAACCCCGCCTTCCTCGCCGTCAATACAGCCGCCTGATTACTTTATTTTGACCCGAGCAGGAGCTAAGCCAATAATTTCGTATTTAAAGAACTGTTTTGATACGCCCACTCATTAATGTTGTCAGACTTTTTGTGGCATTTTGGTGGCCGGATTAACGAATTTCCCCTGTACCTCTGACGTCCTGCATATACTGTTTACCGCATATACCTTCGTTGCAGTCAAAATTCATATTTTCTAATTAACCCCCATCTGGGATCTGGGATCGAGGTTGAAATCGAGAGATTGAAATCATATTAGAATCCAATGATCCATTCTTGGGTTTCCATTTACCTCCATTTTAAAATGATTCCAAGGATGCAGTTGATTGGTAAATTTTGAAATCCGGTTTTCGGATTTTCCAAAATCGGATTTTGCCGAATTACAGAATCCATTTTTTTGGATTTTGTGTTTTATTGGGAAATCAGAAATCCTGACTTCAAACTCCAAATCCAGATTTCCCGAATCGATTGCATCCCTAAAGGCTGGTTTTCCCTAGCGCGCAAGCATAAGCATAACGACATAAACACGAGCTTACGAAGAACAAACACACTTGTTTTTCTTATGTTGTTCTCACTAGGAATCACCGCGACTTAAGGTGACATAAGCATAAAGCTTGGTTCCCACTAGCGGCATAAGGATCATAATCATAACAACGAACATTACGCTGTTATGTCGCTTATGTCTTAGTGGGAACTTACAGAAACATAATCATAAGCGCCCTTATGATCGACATAATCATAAGAAAATGATCGACCATTTTCTTATGATTATGATTCTGTCTGTGACTATGACTATGTTGCTTTTATTTGTAGAGGGAACGCGAAAATCATAACGACATAATCATAAAGATAATGACGCAGCGGGGTTATTGTGTTTTGGCTAATTAACGCCTAGGTCCAGTACTTTCGGGCCGGTTTGTTTTAAGATGGCGTCCGCTTGGAATACCGTTCTTCAAGGTTTTTTTTTGCGCAGCCGTTCCCACTAGAACATAAGTAGCTTATATTTATGATTATGATTACTAATCCTTATGTCGCTAGTGGGAACTATCGGGAGCTGTCCGTTCTTCTTGTGGGGTTATGTCGTATGCGCTAGTGAAAACCAGCCTTTGACGTCGGTTCCCGGAAACAAAAACTGATCTTCCTTTCATATGGAAATGAGTTTGATTTTTACAAGCAGTGGGTGTGAAGTCGAGTGGAAGTGCAATTTGAAATTAAAGGTGTGCACGGACCAGATCAGGACTCGTTTCGACTTGGGTAACTATATTCTGCAGACAAAATTTCTTACACATGCAGAATTCTTGCGCTAGCTTGTCGTTAAGGCGTTTGTGTTCTAAACGAGCAGGGACTGGGAATGAACATTTGTAAAATGAATCAAAGACGAGTCTTCGTGCAAATATGACAGAGGAACATTTTCATAGCTGAAGTGTGGGCTTGTTAACTACTTTTTTAAAACCAATTTCATTCTTGATTTATTTTTTCAGCAAGTAAAACAGAAGAACCTAGTCCCCGACTCCCGATCCAAAATGGAGGTCTTTTCAGTTTCCCTCCCAAAAATGTCTGCTTTGTCACGCAATTGCGCGCGCAATGTCCACCTTCTACCCGACCTTCAACAAACCTGGAACCGGAAACGTGTTCTAATCCTTATGTCGCTAGTGGGAACTAACGGGAGCTGTCCGTTCTTCTTGTTGGGTTATGTCGTATGCGCTAGTGAAAACCAGCCTTTCCTCTCCCTCGCTAGACCCTGTTGCGGTGAGTTTTCGCGCTACCGGGAATCGCATCTTCCCTAGTTATGTTACATATTACAAAAAATTTCAATCTCCGTTGTTCTTACTCCGTTGTCTTTAGTATAAGTAAAAACGACGTTGCTATGTTGTTAGCGAACGGAAGAAAAGTATCAAAATTGAGATGCTCTTTGAAAGCGCTATCAATTCCGATCCGGACCATTCGATTCATTCGGACATCTAGCTCAAGCTACGTATGGGTTATATTCAATGGCTTGCAGTACAGTTTGTTCCTTAAATCTGGCTTTATTTTTGTATTTCCTCTCCCTCGCTAGACCCTGTTGCGGTGAGTTTTCGCGCTACCGGGAATCGCATCTTCCCTAGTTATGTTACATATTACAAAAAATGTCAATCTTTTGTAGATAATAGGGACCTTCAGATCGAAGTACGAATACGAGATCGAGTACGAGTGCGACTTTTGAATTTCAATCCAGTTTCGGTCCCAGAAGCCTCACTCTTCCCAGACTTTTCTAACCAGTTGAAAAGGCCAGGAGACTTTCCGTGCAAGATTGCTGCAAAATGTGAAAGCAAAGGCACGAGAACTTAGTTTGAAAAGTCGTATTTGTACTCAATCTCGTACCCGTACTCCGATCTGAAGGTCCCTAATCAGATGGTTTGCATCAAAGCCTTCTCTGTACAGCCATTTTGTTGAGAATGTCACGCAATTTTCGAGCTGGGACAAGGGATGTGTCTTTTTCGAATATTCGGGCACGCTTATGTATTGCATGTTGCAATAGGCGTTCGGTTTGTTGGGTAGGAGCACGGGAGAATGGAATTAGCTCGCAGTACGATCAAGAACGCCCGGGAAGAACTACGAATAAAGAAGACGAAGATTATCTTCCTAGTTCTTGACTGCTCTCCAACATTTTACTGCAAACAACACCTTAGTTAATAGTGACGACGGGCAGCTGAAAGCTCCAGTGAGATGAAGTCTCTCTTTTTCAGGCTAAACGGTAAGTTTGAGCAAAGTTACTGTCATGGGACCTGTGAGAAACCCCTCCTGGGGACCACAATAGGGCAAATGTTTGACAAGACCGCAGTGAAATTCCCGGATAGAGAGGCGTATGTTTTCTACGAGGACGGTGACCGAGCGACCTTTTCACAGTTCAAAGAAGAGGTAGGCGATGGGTCTGGAAACTAATATAACTCGGGATTGCCTGACGAGACGTTAATCGATCACAGCAATTGACATATAGCCACTAGTTGCTAATTATCGGCAAACTCACAACTTGATTATTAGGCAAACGCACAATCTGATTGGTTGCAAAGCTATTATCTAACAATTAGACGACGAGCTCGAGTTTTCTGTCGGTGGTCAACCGAAAAAGCGGTGGTGATGGCGGCTTCTTTTCGTTCATGAAGTGGTGAAAGTGGTGAAATGTTTTCAGTCAGTGTCTATGAAGACTTGGATAATTTTGTGTCGTCCATTCAGTCAGTCAATACAAATCTAACTACATTTGTCGGTGTTTTGGCATCTCTGTGGTAAATAAGACCTGAAACAAACTTTTTTCCAGGTCGATCAACTTGCTGAAGGATTCATTTCCAGAGGACTCACAAAGGGTGACCGGTTGGGAATCTGGGCTCCAAACATCAGAGAATGGATTATAACACAGTTTGGACATAAAGTCCATTTTACCGGCTGCATGAGTCATACTGCAAGTCAACACTTATTGATGAAATAAATTCCAGGTAATTAAAAACGTGAACTCTTTTGAACAATTAGAAGCAAGGAAACGAGATCATACATGTGGAAGCAAACAAGCGAGTTGCAAACAGCACGTCTACAGTAAGCCGGATAAATTTGAAAACGGCGTTTTCGCTTTGAAAGTGGATAAAATGTTTTCATTATACCGTTTTCAAATTGTTTCGCCATCGATTTTGAAACGCTGCCTCGCAAGTAACGCTCAATACATGCAAGAACATGCCCACATTGTCCAAGCAACGTTATTCGATTGTTTTGATGTCAGCGTTTTCACAAAGTTCCGTTTTCGCCGTCCACACTAACACACCTAGCCAGCATTTTCAAATTTATCCACCTTGGAGAGCGTTTTCAAAAAGTTCCGTTTTCGGTGACCGAAAATGCCGTTTTAGTGTGGACGGAACGCCAATCCGGAGAAAAAAAGTTGCGTTTTCAAATTTATCCGGATTAGTGTGGAATTAAACAAGTGAAGTTGGGAAATTTTAGAAGTGCAATTTCAGTTTTTGTTGTAAAACAATTAAACTACTGAACTCGAATGAAATTTTATATTTGTCCGGCTGTCGCCCGAGACGGCTGTAGCGTCGCTTCGAGGAAGTAGAGAGGTGTCTTTCCGCCGCGATCAAAACTGAAACGATGCAAAGTTATATAAAAGCAGGCTGTACGCTGGCTACTTGACCGAAAACATGATAGAAAGATTCACTGGTTTCATGGCCTCAAAAACCCGTTATAGGAGCAATAAATTGGAAGTCAAGTTTCAAAGGAAACTGTACTAACAGGCTAGGTTATCAGTGTGCCAGACGAGAGACTTGGGGAAGAGGTCTGTGCTTGGATCAAGTATGTTACCTCTTTTTAGTATATTCTCAGCTCCGACTATTGCATTTCTAGCTTTTTGATTGGCTAAAAAACTCCGACTATGAGCCAATAGTCGGAGTTTTACGTCATATGGAAAATAGTGCGCCAAGTTTTTAACTTCAGCCCTCTATAATGGCCGACACTGGCAGGTTTCAGGAGCTGTCTCCCACAAAAATTCAAGAGATATGGTTTTAGAATTTACTAAAACAATAATTATTCCATTCGCCCTTGTTGGATATGAAGTGATTATAACCAACTCGCGCTTCGCGCTCGTTGGCTATTTTATGACTTCATATCCAACGCGGGCTCATGGAATAATTGTTATATAGCTAGTAGAGTAACGACTGTTACTATTTCTTCTTTGTTGACTATTCCTGACTTTAAAAAGACGCTCCTTATAAGATGCATTTATTCTATATATTTTAAACAGGCTAAGAGAAGGCGAAATCATGACTGCTGAAGATGTTAAAGATTTCTGCAAAGGGGAGGTGAGGTACCAATGACACAAGAACTTGAATGACCAATCAGAATAAGGCGATTATCAGACATAACTTCTCGGAATCAGATCTTTATTGACTGTTTCATTTTCTACAGATTGCTTATTACAAGATTCCTCGGTACATTAAATTTGTTGAAGAGTATCCTATGACAGCCTCTGGTAAAGGTAACTTTATTGTTCCAGTAGTCGCTTGGCCAAGCAATCCGTATACTACAATAAGCACCAAACGGCCCAATCTGTCTATGACAGTGAAACTAATTTGCACTGAGCGTTTTTGTCAGCCGTGATCGTTTGCTTGATTGGAGGATGTATAGAATTTGGTTACTAAACTTCCGCATGCTCCAGAGCAAATATTTAACCAATCAGGACTAAAGCCAGAATCAATCATGGCTGTGCTTGTATTTTCCCGCGCGCTCTGCACGTATCGGTTATATATTTTTCCGCGCTATGAACTGGGAACATGTTTTCGCGCGCTTGGCACCAGTTTGATGTTTTACCGCGCCTGGTATCGATGTGTCTTGCGGAATACCATTGAGTCCGTCAAACCACTGCTACTTTAGTCTAATACTATTAGTTCTGTGCAAGTTTACAGTCAATAGTTATAGTCAAGTTTATAGTTGGTTATGGACTGAAAATCCATACAAACGTCTCTATAAATAGCGTGCTAAAACCCAAGGAAGGCCGCTTGCGGTTCCTTTCGATTGGAAAATTGACGGGAACTGTAACCGTATTTGTTACGCAAGTAGCTTTTATTCTGAATTGTATAAAAATGTAAGAAAATCCACAATGGAGTATCAAGCTATAGCATACGAAAACAAACATACTTATGTAAGGCAAAGATTTGTTGAATTTATTGCGTTTTGTACCAGTTGCGCGAGTTTCATAAAGTCATAAGATGTAATAAGAATATTTATTCATTTTACTCTTATGTCACAGCACTGCAATAAAAGTATGTTCTCGAGGTTCTTACATGATTGCATCCCTCCCAGCCGTAGCGTTAGTAGAGTTGTTCAAACTGTCAATCTGTGTAATAAAAGTTCGATGGCATATGGGTTAGGCGGAGAGAACGTGTCTTTTCGATTTCTTTGACGCCGAAGGATAATGCAAATAGATTTGCTCCGCTTGTGATAATTATACAAGCACACGGGACTCGTCGTGCTGTGGCAGTGCCTGTTGCATTCCAAATAGTCTTTGAGTGTGTAAAACGTGGTCCAGCCATCTTGAAGAGGGAAGTTTCCGGCGGCGGCTTCTGGTATGCACTCCGAGTGCGGTTTGATCTTGGTCAAAGATTTAATTCTTCTTTTGTTATCTCTCTCATCACAAACTTCTTAACCTGGTTAACACAACAAACTTGTGAGTCACTCCTAGCTTTGTGATTTTTCTCTTATTCACTTGGTGCTAACTACAGTCAACTCCCTCAAGTGAAAACCATCGTGGTCAGCGCTAACTATTTTCCATCCAAGGCAATTAAGGCAATTCGTTAATGACGACACTCTTGTAACTCCCTTATCAAGCCATCTTTTGACTATGGTGATATGGTATGGGATAATTTATCTAAAGGTCTAGCAACCAAATTACAAAAATTGCAGAGTAGGGCTGGGTTATTTTAAGGACTGCCTACGATGTAAGCTCAAAGGATGTCTTAGAGGAACTTGGATGATCTGATTTAAAAACTGAACAAGAAATCCATACAATATTAGGAACAGTGAATTAAATATTAATTTACCATTACAGAAAACTGATTTCAAGAAAAGGAGTTTTGCTTACGCTGGTACTAAATTGTGGAATTCCTTGCCAAACTCCATAACTTTAGCTAATTCTCTTGCAGCCTTTAACAGAGGACCTTAACTTTGATGTTTTACTATCTTATTGATAGCATTGTCCCACTTTCAAAATTCATGTTTTATTCTATTCTGTTCGCATTTTTAAACCTCACTCGGCCTTCATGAAAATAAATTTGTACATTGATGGAATCCCGAGTTTAAATAAGGTTTCACTCACTCACTCTTCAAGACAGAGACTTGCCCAGTCGTCTGCTTTAGCTGTACCATCTTAGACAGGAGTCCTGAACGAGTCTGTATTGCATTACAGGGGTCCACCCCATCGCCCCTTCCCGCGGTACAACACCACCCCCTCTCCCACCGCTGTCCTTACCTTTCCCGTTACAGTAAGAGGAAATTCGTCAGTGAACTTGATATAGCGGGGAATTTTAAAACGAGCGATCTAAAAAATAAAAAAAACAACATTTTTGATAATTCACGGTGACAGGTTACTGCGCACACTTCCTTGGGTCTACATACTTAGCTCTGTTGAGCTAGCGCGCAATATTGAAGTAAGGCATACAAACATTGCTTGCTGGAAGTTAATCTCCTGAGCAGCTATTTTTTGAGTCGTCAAGTCAACTCAAATAGCGTAAAGAGCTAATTTGAGTTGTCACGCAACGAAGCGTGACAAAATGGAGCCGTGTAGTAAACAAATCAAATTCAGTTAGTGAACTTACCTGTCCTTTACAGAACTCTTTGATTTCCTCTTGTGTGGCTGATTCACCAGCGTGCAACCTGAAAAGTAACATTCAGGCCGGTGTTGCTCAAAGCAGGAATGAACTTATCCAGGATTAGGCCAAACAATTTCGGATTCGGATCAATTATCGATAATCATTTCTCTCACATGTTTTAGTCCAACATTTCTTAACTTTAACGTGACACACTGAATCTTACAAATAGCAATGGAAGGTAATTTTAATGTACAGAAATTAAAAAAAAGTGGATTATCTTTTATTCATGGTTAGCAATAGTCAGGACCGTTTACCTGGCCAGTAATTTCCTGAGAGTAGTTGCTTGGCGAGCAATCGCGTTGTGTTTTAATTGGAAGAAAAAATATTATGTGGCAGCTTTCTCGAGCTTGCCCCAGTTGTTTAAATGGTAGTTAACACGTATCCAATGTATAGTGATTTTTCCGTCAGATAGAGTGAATAATCCAGTCTTTGAACAACTCGGACCTTGGCTTGGGGGGGGGGGGGGAGGCTTGGAACAATCTTTCTGCTGTTTGTTCTATCATTCTCTCGAAGGGTAGCATGCGAGACCTCACGAGAACTGTTACCTGACCCTAAAGATCGGACACTTTTAAAACAAACGTTACAAGAAACTGAATCCTTACTTGATCCACGCACAAACTTCTTCCCCCAACCGAGCATCAGGAACGCCGATTATCTAAAAATAAAAATGGAGGCAAAATTTCTCCACAGTTGTAAACGAATTGGATTTATATTACGAGTATTTGCCGCTTCCGTTTCTTTTGTACAGTTTTTTTAACTGCTTCAGGGTAAAATAAATAGTGATATGAAGGTGCGTGCAACTTACTTAGGTCGGCGGGAGCCTACCCCCCTTCCCGAATGGGTTGTTGTAGGTTACCCGGTCGAACATCACATCCGCTGGTACCCACTTATACACTTTGCAGAACAAAGGCATTACGAGAAGTGCGCAGTGCCCTGGCCAGGACCGCTCGATCCAGATCAAGTCCTGGGCACTAATCATCAGGCCACCGCGGCTCTTTGCTAGGAGAGTAAAACTTAAAATGTACCTGTACATCTTGTATCTTGGGATGTTTGTACAGGAATTGTTCTACTTCTGTTGGATAAATGTTTTCTCCTCCGCGAATGATCAGATCCTTTAAGACAAAAGCAAATTAATATCCCGTTTTAGAAAAAAGGGTTGCTTGGGTGTTTTTCGCTTGTTGCTTTCTGGAGTATCCCTGCTTAAAAAACCTTGAAAGAGATCTTTGAACGCCTGCCAAAGATGTTTCAAGATGGCAGTCTTTCACGAATCCTCAAAGATATCTTACGAACAAGATCCTACAGTGCCACATGGAAATGGTGGCGATATTTTTCGTAAACAAACCATTGACTTTAAATCATCTAACAAAAGCTCTGCTACACATTTTGCAACGGAACGAAGGCAAATAAAAGTTTATTCACCTGAATTTGATAAATGTTCAGCATGAGGATATTTACAGAATCTTAACACGATTATGTAGGATCCTCGAGAATCATGAGAAGTTTTCGCTAGGGCATGACACACGAACAATTGCTGCTTGTAACTGGTGACGATTTAATGAAACACACCTTTATTCTCCCAATAATTTTAACGTATCCGTTTTCGTCCATCGTCGCCATGTCCCTTCAAAAGAGAACAAATTACAGAAACTAATGATCAGAAGAGTTTAGTAACGGGGTTTAAAGCATTTGCACTTATCACGCGTAAACAACCAAAAATCTCATCAGCGTGGACGTTTTTTTGTGTTTTCTGCAAAAATATTCATGAAGCACTTACCCGGAGTGGAACCAACCACTGGGCTCAATACAAGCGTCAGTCTTTTCCTTATCCTGCCAGTATCCCAGCATGACATTGTATCCTCGAAAGCAAATCTCCCCCGCAGTATTCACGGGTACAACACGGCCTTCACTGTCCACGATTTTCGCCTGCAATAAAAGATTTATCATAATAGAGCAGTTTTCACTCCAGTGTCAAAAGTAATTCTGCGTTTACTTTGGTTTTGCAGTACTTCGCTTATGATTGGCTTAAAAATCTCGCGCCAATTTTTCAACCAATCAGGAGTAAAAACAAAACAAATCCTGACGCGCGCGCGCATGTTTTCCCGCGCTTCGTATCGGCTGTGTGTAATTACTTAGAGTTTTGATTGGTTAACTGGATTGTCTCCGTCCTTTGTGATTGGCCAAAGTAATTTCTTTGATTTTGGTTTTACGACACTCAATTGAAAACTCGCTCTAAACGATACATGTAAACTGCAAATAGTAAAGATCTCAAAAAACAAACAAGTGGCACACACACTTTTCGTAAACGGTTGATCACACAAAACATTTTGAACAATCGAAGTTGTCGAACGTTCGATTGAGTTCGACTGGGGAATTTAGGGTAAATTAATAGATTGATTTCAACTTGTTTGGAAATCGAACCCAATAGAGCGCTCTCGCACACACTTCTTTGGTTCAATTGTGTTCGACTATCGAGCAAATCGAACCCAATCGTTCAATTAACTTCGACTACCGAACAGTTCAATTGGTAGCAGCGTAACGCCTTTGTAGTTTTAGCCTCTTAAGCAAACGTACTTCGGGGACGCCACGCAATTTTTTCTTCCGGTAGGAAGAAAAAATCTTGACTTCTATGATAAAGTAAAAAGGTGGACTGTGCTACACTAATTTGTCATTTCATTCTGATTCAGAAAGAGTGCATTATCTTGAGAACAGAGATACCTAACGGAGCATCTGTATAAGAAGCTATCTTAGTTTCAGATCAACTGTTTTTCTTCGTCCCTCGTCATACATTCATAGTGTAGCTAACTTTAGTCAGTCATTCATATCAAAGCCCTTACAAAAACGTTCGCTTCTTCGTGCAAGTCATTTCTCGCACAACTGACTCATGTTGTATGATGTTTGCAATTTTATTCCGTGGAAACAATGCTTGCAGATGACTCTCGTCCACCAGTAAATGTCCACTTCGAGGTGAGGGACAAATCATTGCAAGCTTTGTGTCCAACAGTAAACACCTTCAGTTGACAATGAATCCCCGCTTTACACTGTAACATACTTACTTTCAAAGATCACATGACTTTTGTTACTAAAAATAGTTATATTACATCATAGAATGATCTATTTTTAGATCTTCCTTACAATCCACCGTAAAATGACGTCACTAAATTTTTAAAATTAGGTTTTTGCGATGACGTCAACACCCTTGAGGCATTATAACATCAACCTCCCTACCCCCTCCACATTTTAAGCTTAATTTTAAAACCGAGACTTTGCTAACAAAAGAAGCTCCTTTTAATAATCGGCATTTAGAATTTTTAGCCAGGAACTCAAAAGCGTGTACCTCATTATTGGGGTGTACTCGACCTATCGTTGAAACTCGAAGGTCAATCGGGTCATCCATCAGCGTTTGATTTGTAACCGGACTTGTTTCAGTTAAACCATAGCAGATCTACAAACAGAAAGAAAGTTACTTAACAACTGGACAATGCTTTAGCGCGCGAGAAAAAGTTACTCTGGAGAAGCGATATACTCCCTCTTTCAGCGTGCACTGAAGGATTTTTTGTGTGGCTCTGTTAGCTAGATGTGTTATAAGAATACACTAGTGCAGATAAGCGCAGTGAAAAATGGGGATTTTAGCATAAGGCCTTCGAACATCGCGCTTTTAAATCAGGGGCGGATCCAGCAATTTTGAGTAATAATAGGCGATCCTGTCAATGCGAGAATTTTAGCACCAAACGAGTAGTAAAAAAATAAAAATTTGGTTAGGGAAGGGTGGGTCCGGACCCCCGAAACTCCCCCACCCCCCCGATCCGCCACTGCAAAGCCAGGGTAATTGCTAAAAGTGGGGACAAGAGCGACAGTTAATATAATTAATTGTTACAAAAAAAACTGTTACAAAATCGCCCAAATTTTAAATGCAAGAAGTTTTGGAGACCACCCTCCCCCTCTCGAGGCACTCTCTTTTGTCCGCGTGTAGTAAATTTCGCGAATGTGTTGAAAGTAGCGAAAATCGCCAAAAAAATAATAGGATACTAACGCGAGGTTTGAGAAATCAGGCTGTTGATCGGAATGGACGATTCTATGCACTGCGTTTGATGGGCACCCCGTACAGGCTTTCATGAAACTGTTTCTGTCGTTCCATGTTCAGCGCTCATACTTACCGTGACTTGAGGCATGTGCAGTTTTGTCATCACTTGTTTCATCACCTCAATTGGACACGGCGAACCTGCCATGATACCTAAAATAAAGAGTGTAAAAATTTAAAACTGATCACGATGTCATGTGAAATTTCCCGCGCTTGCCAACGGCGTGTCGAGCGCGGGAAAAGTCTCGTCAGCATATTCTGGTTTATGTTTAGAGCGCTAATAATCAGCCGCATCTAGAAGCCCATCACTCGCATAATCAACCAATCAAAACGACGCAAAACCAGACAATTCGTGAAAAAGGCGGGAAATAGTAGGAACCAAATTTATTGTCGATCTGGTTTTGCAAGGTTTTGCAATAGATTCAACCAATCAAAACTTGGCGTGAAACAAGACAATTTGCAAAAAGGCGGGGAAATAGCATGAACCAATACTGGTTTTGAAATAAATTTGTGCGTCATCCCGTTTCGCAGCCATGTTCGCACTGAGAAAATGAAACTTCGGTCAATTTGGATTCTCAGAATACAAGCCTGTGTCATAGGAATTGGTAACAGTAACACTTACCTGTATGAAGACTGCTGACGTCAAACTTGTCTAAAGCAGGGTGATTTAGAACATCTATAAACATTGTTGGCGTGCCGTACAGAGAAGTACACCTGAAAACAAACGTGTTAGGAGAATACACTGAATAGGCAAAACATCAACTTCAAAAAGGAAAAATGTTTTTTTTACCGCGCCTTCCAAAACCAAGCGAACTTTGTTCAAGTCAACAGTTACATTTTTTGCTGCAGTTTTCAACAGTTTAAAAGATCAGGTTTGATAAGATAAGGTTTGTAGGCTATTAAGTCAAGCCGAAATGGAAATGTCACAGATTAAAAAAGAGCAAACAAGTCTTAAAAACTGTAATCATTTGAACCCAAACAGGTCAACTTTGCGACAAAACAAAACCAGTACTGGGATGTTTTACCAAATTTTCTACTTATTTACAGTATGTTATAACTTGCCATTTTCAATATTTCAGAAAACGTACGCGAAAATCTCAACTTACTTTTCTTGTTGAATGGCTGTCAGCACAGCTCCAGGGTCGAACCCTCGAGAAGGATAAACTGAAGTAGTCCCATACGTAATGCTCATTACACTAAAACAAAGCGATAGAAACTATTTGGTTTTGGTCAACAGAAAGTCACAAACTGTTGAGTCCAACAGCATTTCAAAACCCATATCCGTTAAAATAATCTTCATCGATTTTTGTCCACCCGCACTTTAATTGCTTTTATTTTCTGTGTTATTGAAATGTTACTTCCATGTTTCAAGTGATTATTAGTAATACTTGATTAAGCAATAGAGGACTCTTAATACATAGCCTTATCTAAACACGAGGGGATTTGAGGGAATTCGAGGCAGTTATGCAAACGCGAGACGCAAAATATAAAATAATTCTTAAAATTACTCACGAAACTGAAACGTCACAATCGTGCTTACATACTCTCATCTAAACACACCTATCAACCAATGAGAGCGCGTGTGGTATCACAGTTATTTTATAATTCAATTTGGTAGCAAAATTGAGCTAGAGTCTGTGTGTAATACAGCTTACCTTCCAAGCACCATTCCAAAACAGTGATACAGTGGAACAGGGATACATATTCTGGAATTCTACAATCAACAAGACAAAGTAAGACATGCAAGTCATGACTAACAAATCAAATTCTCCCAACTTGTACAATATGGTGTAAATGAACAATGGTAAGGAGAAATTGTACACTGATATCAAAATGTCACTCACACCACAAAACTATCAGTAGTCACAAGCCTCTTAGCACCAAATATTTTTAGTACCTTATTATAGGAAATTAACAATGCATGTAATTAACGCGAATTTCAAAAATTCGCGTTAATTTTATGTATCTTAATTTACTTCATTGTTAATTAAAATGACGTTGATTGAAAGCATCGTTATTTTAAGACACCTTTTTATCAACAAAGTTTCAATTCATCTACGTTTCCGTCAGAGTCCGTTGACGCATCTTAATTTAATATTAACTTCAAAATGTCCTTAGATTCGTCAGTATACCGATCGTCTTCTCCGAGGGTATAAGTCACTTCTTCAACTTTCTTGCGTAAAATATCTATCGCATTTTTGTCATCCCATTTCAAGTTTGTATGGCTACCTTGCTGGAAATAAAGAGCAAATTTTGTACAAAACGGAAATTCGCGTTAATTAAATGTATGTAAACATTACTTTTCGAAAATTCGCGTTAATTTTATAACGCGTAAATTTTGTTCGCGTTGTTAACATGCTTCGTTTTATTCCAATAATAAGGTAATATATCAAAAATGAGAGACAGGGTTGAAAATATGACACACACTGGAGTACTTTTATGTAATGTCATTAAACGCTATTTCGAGAATTATATACATTTTCTCCATCAAAACTAAAACTACAGAGAAACTTTAGAAATAAAATTGTAAAAATCTATGCTAATTGAGATCAGATTTCCAAACCAAGGTCACAGTTCTGATTTCCTTTGTTTTGTCTTTTATCTTTGTTTTATCTATTAAACGAAATGTAGAAACGTGCATTGCTGGGAAATGCACTATTGCCACTTGAGAAAGGTTTTGATTTTAAAAATTTTGACAACTTTTTGCTGACCGCTATAATTTGAGTCGCCCCATAACACATGAGAAATGTCCAGGGTGGAAATGCTAAATTCAATGTTGCCAAAAACTAACCAATTTACATTCCGAGGTGGCATCAGTAAGGTAGTTACTAGGTACATAAGATACTTTTATTATTTTCTGTGTTCTTTTCATTGAACGAATTGTGTGAAATTTCCATCAAACAAAACTGTACCTGATTTTCATAATCCAAAATCTCACCAACGAAATATGCATTGTTTAGAATATTATGATGGGATAATGTAGCTCCTTTGGGATTACCAGTGGTGCCCTGTTAAAAAAACAGTACACACTAAGTCTTACATATAACATCAGAAAGCAGACCATAAATGCAAACTCAACATAGCTTGGTTTGGCCTTGCTAGATTCTCAGACGTCCAAGGTCAATCATGGCCGCTTCGCTTCCCTCTCTCCCTCCCCCAGCCGCCAGCCATGATCGACCTCAGACAATTAACAGATAATCAAGCTAGGTTTGGCCTTCTGGTTAGTGCACTGCATTCATGTGTTCATTGGCATGACCCTTCACTCTCACAGTGCCTCTCTCCACCCAGGCGTATAAAAAGGCATCATAAATTGAAAGCTGAGGGGTAACCCAGCGATGGACTAGCATCGCATCCAGGGGAGAGTAGAAATACTACTAGTTGCTTCATACTACGCAAACCAACTGGATAAGCTCCAGCCTGATAGGCCAGTAGCTATAGGCTCACTGCAAAGTATAAAGGAAACACAAGACATTTTAACTTGCTCTCTACAAAGCCAGTTACACAAACTCTCTCAGCACCTTCTCTACTGCTTTTTACAACATCAGTATTTTGCAAAAATGTTGTAAGCAATAGTAGGTAAACTTGTATTGTATTGCTTACTGAAGTAAACTGAATATTAATTGGATCATCGCTTTGAAGTTCATTCTGTAATTCTTGTAACTGTCTTCTCTCATCCATCCCACCTGTCTCCATTAACTCTTGGAATGCCATTGTGCCGCTAAAATCAAACACAAACATTTGACAGTCATTACATTATCCCTAACTATCCCCGAAAAAGTTTATGCCTAGATTACACCGAGGTCTTACCAAGATTATGGCGGCAAGATTCTCAGCAAGTTTTTGGCTGCCACGATTTTGATATATCTTGCCAGTCCACGGCGAGATCTCTCAGTGAAACCACAGCACTGTTGCTGACATTGCTGGGATCTCACTGAGATCTCGGCAAAACTGCTTATGATGGTTCAACTCAAAAATAGACAGAAATGCAAACCTGAAAGTTCTTTCATGATCCTTGCTGGCCATCACTACTAATTTAAGATCTGGGACTCTGTGAAGAAATTACGATCAAGTCAGGAGTAGTAGTCTGAATAACTTATGCCAGTTTCCTACTTCTTGTCTAGTTTCTCTTTCTAGTTAGCTGATTGGCAGACCAGGTGAATTAAAGGAAACCCATGGTTGGTGACTGTTGTAATGGCTTACAGAATGAAATTTTATATAATCAGGTCCTAACCCCCTACTAAAATGAAACAAATCGCATGAATTTGGCCACTCATCGAAGGCTACCCATGGATGACTTTTAATTATTCATAATAATTGAAACTCACCTGTCTATTAGTCCAATGCTACATAAAAATTATCAACTCTAGCATTAAATGAATGCTTTATTTTAACATATTAAAAAAAATGTTATTAGCAGACATAACTTCATGGCTACACTACCTAACCTTGCTCTTAAAAACAAGAGAGCATGTACCAGTCTGTCTGTTTCTTCCTTTGAAGAAGCTTCACTATATGCCTATAAAAGTTTCTGTGCAACTGAAAGACAATGTGAAACAGAGACATTACATGTGTTACTTGAATGAGCGACTCTGAGTGTCTCTGAACTTCCGATGGTAAAGATAAGGTGGATTTGGTGAGGACAGACACCATAAACAGTAAAATTGTGCTAACTGTACTAGCAGCATTAGCAGTTTGGGCTTTTTGGTCCCTGTGCACGTGCAAACATAACATATGCTTCTCTTCTGACCAGGTGCAGCCTGGCCGTACTGGAGAATATCAACCCAAGGTCTTGACAGCACAGACTGAGTGAAGTGAGGTCTGCACAGATTAAACTGAGGCCTACATTCTCAAAGTACAGTTCCAGGCAAGCATGGTTAATAAGAGATTTAATTGCACTACTGAAAAAGGATTGTTGTAGATACAAGTTGAAAATAGAAAGGATAAAAAGAATGGCTTTCTGACTGAGGAACGACCAGGTATTCGGTCAGTATGTTCTACAACATTGTTTACAAACCGATAAAACAGAAGTCATGTTTTTTTCATGAAAGACAAGTTAATTATTTTTATAATTAAAAATACAGTAAACGTTGGACCATCCTAGGATCTTTTGGTATAATACCTCACTGGTCCAATGCTTAAAAAATATTGCACAAACAATAGAGCAATCTGACTGGTTGATTTTCAGTATCAGCCCTCTGACTATCTTAGTTGTGTAATAGGTAACATTACTGTTATCCCTGAAGCAGATTGTGAACCACACAATCTTCAAAATTGAGTATTCATTAATTCTGTAAATGGCTGACCTTTCATTGAAGAGGTCTCCTGGTTTTGAATGCGGCAGCTCATGTACGATGTGAGTTAACATGTTGTAGTAATCTTGTGTTTTAAACTGGTTGGCCATGATAAGTGCTTTGCAGCCAACCTAAGATGCAACAAATCAAAATTATAAAAAAATAAAATGTTTTGAAGACGGTGTCAGCAACAAAAAGAGCAGAGCTCTGCTTTTGACATGAAAAATTAAATTTCATAGTTGCAAGCTAATTGCTATGACCAGATAATCATGTAACTGGCACAACATTGGCAATCACTAATTTGTTTTGAAACCCCAGACCTGTAATATTATTAATAACTTTATACAGGAAAAGTCTGGCGCTTATCCTGGTTTCCTTAGCACGAAGCCACTATGAGCATTTCTACTACCATCATCACAGGATTACTCAGCCACAGCATTAAGTTCACTGGCAACCATTTAACATGCACCTGGGTGGAGAGAGGCACTGTCATTGAGAGTAAAGTGTCTTGCCCAAGAACACAATGCATTGCCCCAGCCAGGGCTTGAACCCAGACAATTCAATCTAGAGTCTTGTGCTCTAATCACTAACCCTGGCCTGTAACTATGATAGCTTAAATTCAAATTAAATCTGAGAACTCAAATTAATTGTTCATGATGTTTATTTATTTAATGTTTTATAAATAATGATACTAAAATTGTTATTTTTAAGAAAACATTTAGGTCTAGAAAGCTAAGAATACCTTTTTCAGGGCATATTCCAATTCTGGGATTTGATAAGCAGGATTTATGTTAACCTGGAAAAGCAAAATGAAATTTGTTATTCTTTTTGAGAATTCTCTACTTGCAAAAATCTCATAATACACCTCTTTTACCCCCCAAAATTTTGCATAATCATTGTTTACAATTTCTCCTGGGACATGAAGATGTCCCAAGGGAAATCCAAAACAATGCCTATGCAATTTTTTTGGGGGGTAGAAGCGATGTATTATGGGATTGTGCAAGTAGAGAATAAAAAAAGCCCCTAGCTACACTTTTCTGATTGACAACAAGGTTAAATCTTCTAAATTTCTGAGTTAATATCTACAAACTAGCAGAGTTAGAAAATCCAATATTAATACAGTACTCATCAAACAAGCACTAATTCAATATTACCCAATATTAATCTATACACTAACCAAAATTAATCCAATAATTTATATCAACTGGTCTACTGGTTTGGTTTGGTATTTCTTTCATTACTCTTTTGGAGGTTGGATGGTCGCATCTTTGATGTGCTTTAATGTGACTGCACGATGCAGTTAAGAGTATAAGGCGCCATTCATCGTTTGACTGTGTAGTCGCGCAATGCAGTTCCAGTCAAGACCCACATTTGACCCTTTCTCACCATAGATTCTCCAGTAGCTCGGTGGTTAGAGCATCCAACTAGATCACGGAGGGTCATGGATTCAAATCCCACCTGGGACTCGGATTTTTTCCCAGTTTCCTTTGACCATTTCTTTGTTGATGTTTAATCTATACACTAACCAGTATTAATCCAGCTTTGGCAGTGGCAAACTGAGTGATGACCCATTCTCTCATGTTAGGGCCCCATATTGCCACACGGTCACCCCTTTTTAAACCCATGGCGAGAAGTCCTTTAGCAAGGTATTCCACCTGCAATTAACATGATTGTTAGCAAGAACAGTGAGAACTCTCTCCTTTATTTAACAAATAAATTCCATGTTGCATGCAACTGTTCAGTAATGGATCGAGCAGGGTTTGGAACGTTCCATCCATCTGAAGCCCCCCACCTCAAGCCCCCCACCTCAAGCCCCCCACCTCAAGCCCCCCACCTCAAGCCCCCCATCTGAAGCCCCCCACCTCAAGCCCCCCAAGTGAAGCCCCTCATCTGAAGCCCCCACCTCAAGCCCCCCATCTGAAGTCCCCCACCTCAAGCCCCCATCTGAAGCCCCCCACCTCAAGCCCCCCGAAACGAAACTCGACATACAATATGAAGCCCCGAAATTCTACATAAAATACTAGTCCACGAATGTGACATACAATATGAAGCCCCGAAACTGTACATACAATATGAACCCCGAAACTCTACCTACAATTGCAAGCCCCGAATCTCTACATACAAAAAAAGCCCCGAAACTGTACATACAATACGAAGCACTTAGCAAAATCCACATACAACAAGAAGCCCCGACACTCTACATGCAATATGAAGCCCAGGATTTCGACATGCAACACAAGGCCCGAAACCGTGGACATACAGTATGAGGCCTCGAAACACGACATACAACACAAAGCCTCGAAGCTCTACAGACAATATTAAGCCCTGAAAGACGACATCCAACACGAACCTCCTAAACTCGACACACAATATGAAGTCCCGAATTCCGGCCTACAATGTCAAGCACAAATCTTGACATACAACACGAAGCCCGGAAACGCAACATGCAATATGAAGCCCCGAAAACTACATATAATAGGAAGCCCCGAAACTCTTTTATACAGCGGGGCTAAGAAGCTACAAAACTGGACATACTATATAAATTAAGTCCCGAACCTCGACATACAATATCGAACCCAAAACCCTACATTACACCACGAAGTCCAAAAGCTCTACATGCAATATAAAGCCTCGAAAACGACAAACAACGGGAAGCCCCGAAACTCGACAAACAACACGAAGCCGCGAAACTCTACATACAATATGAAGCCCTGAAAACGACATATATATACGACACGAAGTGCCGAAACTCTACATACACGAAGCCCCGAAACTGGACATACAATATGAAGCCCCGTACTCGACATACAATGGGAAGCCCCGATTCTCGACATACAATATGACGCTCATAAACCCGGGCTCAGAAACTCTTCACATAATCGGCCAATGATAACAGTTTTCCCATATGGAGCGTTTTCCGTTTATAAGACTCGGATAAAATATCCAGTCCCGGTATCCAGTAAGCTTTCTGAGATAGTTTGCCATCAGAAGAAGATGTTTATCGATGTTATCATTGGAGAGAACGCGGTTTTCGATATATTTGTCTTTGAAGATGTTATCATTTGGGTGACAAGAAAGGAAGAGGTCAACTTCCTCTTTGATAGTCCTGGCAACGTAGCTAAGTTTACGTGTGACTCACACCTCGTGTTCGCTAGTTGCTTGATCTAGTTGTCTTCAAACCTTATCACACGTGGCAAGCGAGATGGCGAGCAACTGAATTGGGATAAAAACCATGGATGCGCAATAGTGATGGAGGTACAGCAGTAGCACTGGCCCTTGGGTAGTGGTGCTCGAAGAGTAGCTGTACCAATACTCAGTAAACTTAGTGGTATAGCCCATATACTTGTTCGCGTGGGCTAAGAATAGTTTCCTTTCTTGCATGACTTTCCTTTTACTTTACAGTCTCGAGACGCAGGAGAGTAAAGCCCATGACGTTTGGGATAAAAAGGCAAGAGAAATGATTTCTGAACTAGAAAAAGAAGGAACGTTGCAGTCAATCATTGACCAGGCATGTGAAGAAGTTCAGAAATTACCACCTGATTTTGGCCGTGGTGGCAAACGGGGTATGGCAGCATTCCAAAAGGTGGCCGAAACCAAGTCGGAGGGAGAAGTATCCAGCTTTAAAAAAAGCTTGGACATGTTACTTTCTTCCCCAGAGGAGCTGACTGAAGCGCTACAGGAGGAACTGGTGCGACGCTTCTCGGAATTGAAGTGGAAAAGAAGTGGAAAGAAACACGACCCGTCAACCACTACGATTACAAATCGTATTAATTTTGTGACTGGGGAGATTTTACGGCGCTTTAAGGACAGCGAGCATAATTAATAATGGAATTTCCCATTTTACGACTAAGGAAAAAGAACATCATAGAAAGGGGTTTTTAAATCAGTAGAAAATGTGGAAGAAAAATAAAAGTTTGGAAAGGAGGAAAGGAGAGGAGCTTTTAACCTAGAAAAAATGAAGACTCAACATTACTTCAAACCCAAAAGAAAAAAAACCGTTTGTTTAAATAATATTAGAACTTAAAAGAAAACGAGAAAACTTTTAAGTTTGTAGTCTGTCATCAGTTAATTAATAATCGAAGCTTTGGAACTTGTGTCGTTGTCTTTAAAGTTCTGTCTTGCCTGCTAATATCATGACCTTTACGTATTTCCTTTACACGCACGAAAGTAACACTAAGTATTAAAATCTTTACGAAATGAATGTGGCATAAATACCCACACAACATAGCCAAACGATTTTCTTTTGACCTCTCGTGGCAATAAAAATACGTCATTTCTCTATCATAAGCGGAAAAAATAAAGCTTAGAGAAAAACAAGTGCCTTCTATGAAGTAAGCTGTATTAAATCTTTGTAGAAAAAATATGTAATCAAAAGTCAAGACACTTCTAACACATCCGATTTCACAAGCATGTCAATGTTATTAGCCCATTGATGATCTAAACAAACCACAGAAATTGACTCAACTATCCAAAGAAATATCCTCGCCCTGCCAATATATGCACTCCACAAACCCTTTACCTGCCAATGCAAATGATAATGAAATCACTGATGTGCAACGTTTGTCTCATTTTGGTCGATGGAAAACGGGTCTGTATTCCAACATAATATTGGAACGATGTGATTAAAATACGTGACCTCCTGTGATAAGAAATTTCCTGTCCGGAGCAAATTTCAAGAAAATAAGGTCTATGTTTTTACTCTTTCTCAGGCCTGTCGTTTAGCGCTACTTAGATTTCGGAAGCAGATGATCCACTTGACCGAGACGATTAACTGCATGCCGTTTATGTTGGATTATATACCCTCCAATGTCATTTCATTTTCCTTTTATTAGGGTCAAGACGACAAAAAATGTTTGCTTTTAATCAAAATATGAAAATATGCAAATGTTTAACAAAACCTATAAGTTTATTGTCCCTAAAGCGAAGGGGCCTGCTATTGTATGTCGGGGCCTGATATCGTATGTCGGGGCCTGATATTGTCGGTCGGGGCCTCATATGGGGGGCCTGGTATTGTAGGTCACGTTCCAACTGTAGTAGAATGGATCACTGATGACGTCAAAATGCGGTAAGAACAAACACATGGCACACAAGGCGATAACTCACGGTCTTTCTTCTTCTACCTCAACAGCATTTCTGGCATAGCTTATATTTTGGCATGACAAAGTCAATCCAAAATACGCATGGTGAGACCAAACAAGCCTGATATGTCATCAGAGCAAAAAGGTTGGATAATTGCAAATATTGGTTATATGGTACCACAGTATTATCGCATCACACAAGGAAATAGCAAAAAAGATTAATTACCAATTAAGGAACTTCATCTGGTTCTCTTTATTTAAGGGTGACAAACATTACATTTGAGACGGAAGGAGAGCAAGACATATATATTTTCTGCAAGCCCAAGACATTCTTAGCTTATGCAAAAGAAATCAAGACTCCGAGACAGCTTTGCAGAAAGATGGAGACTGCAAGACACACAAAATTTTACTAAAATTCTGTGAAGCAGGCAATTAATTTAAGGACCATTTCTTCAATAAAAAAATTACCTCTTCTTGGAATTTGGCAAATGTCGCCCTCTCATTGTCCTCACAACAGACATATGCCTCACGGTCTGGGAATTTTTCTACAGTTTTACCCAATCTTTGTCCAATTGTTTCACCAAGAAAAGGCTTTTTGGACAAACCTTGACAATAACTGAACTGGAGCTTCTCATGGGAGCTGTTTGAGACAAAAAATAAAAACATTTAATTTATTTTAATTGCTGGTGTTTTAAAACAAGCCAGCGACAGCCGGAGTTCTGCTAGTTACTTGACTAATGCCGCCGGTTACTCTGGTCACAGCAATCAGCTCGGCACAACAAACAAGCCCACTTACAGCTGTCTAATCTTCCAGTTGCTGACGCTTACTTCAAAACATCATTGAAGCCCTTGGTTTTTGTATATGTAATACATTATTTAGCAGATGACAAGATCATTTAACCTGTTTTACAATTTTCAGCCACCTCCTTTGGAGTAAGTTTTACCAACCCAGACCTTGGTTGCTTAGAGCGAGTTTCAATTGAGTATCGTAAAACCAAAACCAAAGTAATTACTTTTGCTTATCACAAAGGACAGAGACAATCCAGTGAACCAATCAAAACTCCAAGTACGACACAAAAACGACACAAAGGATGGATAATACAGATAAACCAATTATCACAGTGGACAGCGTAGTTTGTTTAGTTAACACTGGCCTATACATGTACACTGTAGTTTTTGTAAAGCTCAAATTCAGGCTCCTCAGTAATAGTCCGGCAGATTGGTGCAAGAATTGTGGGATTTATGGTAAAAGCACCAAATTTGGCACACTGATAGTACTCGACGAGCTGATTAATTTAAGCTATGGACCCAACCGGGATTCTTCCGGGGGGCGCATTCTAGACCCAGGGGTGGGGGTGGGTACAATTTTAGCTTTATGGAAGAATTACGACATCTATTAGGTCAAAAGTACCAAATTTGACATAAAACTAATACTTGATGAGCTTATCAATTTAAAATATTTATACATTTAGGTTTTTCGGGGAGGGGGGCACATATTTAAGACTCGGGGGGGGGGGGAGGGGGGTGAGTGGGACGATTTGAGTTTTGCGGAAAGATAATTTATTCTTTGGGCGAAAAACATGAACTTTGGCACAAAAATCACTCGATAAGCTGATTAATGTGAGCTATGGACCAATCCGGAATTCTTCAAGAAGGGACAGTTTTAAACCCAGGGCCAAATATGCAAAAACGATGTTACGATTTTTTGCAAAATCGATTTTAATACTACAGCACTGCTCAATACAAAACCTTTGGTCATTTACTACTGGTTTTTTCAAAGTTTACAATATGCTGTGCAACCACTAAACCACTAAACTGTGCCTCCAATCACTACACTGTACTTTCAACCAAGAAACTGTACCTTCAACCACTACACTTTACCGTAGCCAAGCTTTTGAGTCTACTATTACTCGATAGAAAGTCGAAAATCCGTTTTTTTAAAACATGACAGCAAAAAAGGAACAAAATGTCATAAACACATCAGCTAAATACCATTTGGGCAATAATGCAAGGGATAAAATGACTTCTTTTTTGCATTTTTATGTTCACTCTCGTTCGCAATGTCCACCACAATTGCACAGAGCTGTGCACGGAAGTTCCGCCTTTACGCATTTGCACCGTCCTGTACATCCCTTCTCGCTCCTGCAGTTGCACTTTAGTAGCTCTTGACAGCTTTGTGATGCTTCAGGGATTGTCATCCACAAGGGCGTCCACATGCTGCTAGCGACTTTCTGCCATCCCCATTCACTTGGACACGGGAACGTTGGAGACGGCACCAAGGAATTTCCCCAGCAGTGGCCAGCCTGGTACGTTGATCTCTTTGTGTGCTGAAGTAATGCATCTGACGTAGGTGGAATGGCTTCAATATCTCTGCCTTTACGTGTAAATAGATCTCTCCGTACGTCATTTACTTTTATACATGTGGTGGTGCGGTCATACAAGATGGCAACGTATCGCTCTAAAATAGGCATCACCCCGTCCACGTCATCAACAGTTGGAGTATCGCTGAGGATTTGAAAAGCTTCTGTAGCCTCACCGAATGCTTGCCATGAATCCCAGGCTGTCTTTTTTCCATGGTGCGCAAAAGACGACGTTTGATCACAGCCTGTAAAGGCATGAAATGCAAGGAGAGCTTGTGACTTCTCTTGTCCAATAGAACGGGATATCTAATGTGCTGGCAAATATCTTCGGTGTTTGCCAACACCAAAATCAATCCACAGCTCTGATAAGGAAATGCGTTGGAATGTTGCAACAGCAATGACAACAACATCAGTGTCTACAGTGCGTACCATGACTTTAGTGTAACCACGTTTTGCAGCATCAGCGGCGTGTAGTATGAGCCTGGTATCCGCTTCTTCGTGTGTGCATGGTGCTAGATCCACGGTGTTTTCTCTGTCATTGTTGAAGACTACTGTCTCGTCTTTAGTAGAAACTACTTCTCCATGTTCAGTTCCAATTGTGGTTAGCTGGTCAGCGAGGTAATGGAATAACTCCTCCTTGTTTTCGTCTACCCTCAAGAAGGCCGCCCAATTTCCTGGAATCCGGGTGTCGGGCCTGACTTGTCTTCGTACACCCTTTCCTCTCTTGCTTCTTGCAGAATCCTTAAGACTCCCAGGGAAATATCGGTCCCACACTACATCCACCCTGTCTACATTCCTGAGCTGACTTGTTACGTATGTAACAAAGACGAGGTTACAGTATTCTTGGAACGTCTTGGAAGCTCCAGGCTTAAGCATATTGACAACGGCTGCACCATCCAGTAGCAGAGCTTGAACAGTGGGAGTTTCTGCTTGCGCTGGTGTTATCTTCTCTAGACACGTTAACAAATCCGACTTGGTACCAGTTCTGAGCTTCCCATACTGGGACAAAGAAGGAGGAAAACTCTGATTCTCATGGGCAAAAAATCCGTCTAAGTTACCGTCCCTGACCTGACATGAAACGTAAAGACGTGAAAACAATGAGCAATTGCTCTTCAGTGTTGCGATCTTCAGTTTATCGTTGGACTTCTCCTTTGTTGAAGGCTTTCTATTGAACAGAGGCAGTTGGTTCTTTTGAATAGTGTCAAACAGTGACGTTGTTTTCTCCTCCAACCTCTGTTGAACAAACTGGTGATACTGTTCCTTGCCAAGTTCCTCCACACCTCTGATCGTTTCAACAACTTTGGTATCCATCACGTGATGGGTGTCCAATACAAACAAGTCCCCGGTCTGGTCTGTAAACGGGTTGCCCATTTCTTCAAGAGTGCCACAAACCGCATTCACCTGGCTTTGAAAGGTTTTCTGGGTCCCTCTCATTTGCTCGTGGTGGCGAAAATCTTCTTCATGTATTTCTTGATCTTCTTGTTGGGATGTATCCGTCGCTAATTCCTGACACAATTCGAACTCGTTTACTATTCTTGAAATTTCCGGCCCAGATACCATCCAGCGCAGTAACTGTGTTGGACTTTCCGTTAAACCAATGGCCCCTCCATCACCTTTGACGGTCTTGTTATTTTGCTCATGCGCCTGATCAATGGGAAGTGCGGAAAACGCATGGTTGGTTTTGTTTACCACAAAATGACCTTTCTGAAACTCTGCAGCCCTTGCTGGAAGTTCTTGTGCAAGAGATTCCATATCGCGAATGTGGACCGGCAGCCATCTTGCATAGTGGGTCCGATCCATAGCAAAAAACCACGGCGCTAACGATTTACAGGCATCTATGTACAGCTGAAAGTTTCCTTCCCGCAATGAGTGCACGAATATCAATATGGTGAGCTGGAAATGAAGGGTAAGCGACCAGTAATGGAACTGTGGACTTTCTAGCTCTGCTTGCTTGCGCCAGTCACTGAACGACTTTGGTTCTTCTCCTTCGTCGACGCTCTCACGGTAGATGTTGTATGCCCTGTCCATGACAATAAACAATGCAGCAGCAGTGACTTGATGGGCGTGTCTGGTTCGTGAAACGTGCGATGCTATGAGAAAGGAATCAGCTGTACCTGGAGTTGTCACGCCAGCTTGCACTAAAACATTTGTCCAGCCACTGTCCTCAATCCAACTTCCTAAGGCCTTGAGAGCATTAAGTTCGGTATGGAATCCACCAAACATTACTACCAGCTTTCTCTCGCCATATGTGGTCGGAAAATTCCACTGAATCCGCTTAGCGATAGCATAAAGGGGCTGGTCACAGGCGACAACTGGAATCTGTCCTGGATTGAGGAAGTTCACTGCTTTGGTGATTACGTTGATAGCATGGCAAATCATAGCGACTGAGGCAGCCTCTTCTGGAAATAAAGGTAGCAGTGAACTTCTGCTTAACTGCTTTTCACGGTCTGGAAGTAGCTGGTTTGCGTGGAATGCTGCCCATGATATTTGCAAAATGTTTTGTGAAATTTCCTTGTTCAGCTCATCTCTTACGTGCTCTAGCCACTTAAACTCCAAACTGAAAGCTTCTTTCATTCCAGGACAGTTTATAACAAACGCTCCTTGTAGGCGAGAAACTTCTGGCTTTTCTTTGGGAAGGATAACAGGTCGCACGGTTGTGTAAGAATCAGGAAGTTGAGCGAGACGCTTTGTCCTTGAAGGCTGATTTAAGATGGTCACCACCTCTCGCTCTTCGCCTTGGGCATCGGAAGTTGGATGTTGAAATAGAGATATACCAGTTCCGTACAAAGAACCTTTTGCAGTTACAGAACTTGGGTTATGGTCAATATTGTCCATAGCTGCAGTTGTGAACACCCCTTTACAAAGCTTCGGAGGGCATACAACTCCTTCAGACTCAAAGCGCGCGCACACGCTGTTCCCCAGGTCAGTCGATAGTTCCAAAACCCTGTCATACGAGATGGACAATCCCAGGTTGTAGAGCTTGTCAACAAGTGTACGCTTTCTCGTTTCCGCGTGTGTCATGTGGCCTAAATAAATTGGAAGTGGTGGTTCGCGATCTCGAGAATGATAATTTGAAACACCTGTTGAATTGCTACTACGACGCCTGACACTTGCGTTGAAAAGCATAAGTTGAGATATACTTAACGTATTCTGGGCTTCACTCATGCTGCTTGACTGGGTTCTGATATTTGTTCCCCCCAAAATCATTCCTATCAAAGTTTTCAGAGTTTCTGGGACAGAGTCTTGCTGGCAAGTCTTATTAAATGTGCCATCGAAAATTGATTTCCTTTCCATCATGTCCCTTCGAATTATCATGGTTGCTTTAACGAGAGTCATTGCTTCACTGTCAAAATCGCGTTCTTCGCATGCCTGTTGAAGAGCTGTTGCGATTTCCGTTTCAAACGCTAGAAATATGTCTCGTCCTCTCTTGTGTGCCTGTAAGCCTGGGACATTCGCCAAAATCCTTTCTTTCAGATCAGTAGAGTGAACTCGGCCAGATACATCAACTCCAAGTTGTGAGAGACGTGAACCATACATTTCTGTAAGTGCTGCCAGCCTAAAGACTGTGGGGACAGTGCTATCCTTTGTCTCGGTGCGCGTTTCTTCTATGTACGCAACCAGCTGTGCCAAGGCAATACCATGAACTCTCTTTTCGTCTCTGTTGACTGCACTATGCTTAGCTCTTTCCGCTTTGTTATATAATGATAACAGGCACTTTGCATGATACACGGCTTCTTGGGAAATCATATCGCCGGCACTTAATTTCGCAATTAATACCTTATCTTGCAACTGGTGCGCGCACTCACGAACTCTTGTGTCTACATTAAAAGTTGAAGCTTCGTGAAATGTTTCAGTAGCCGAAGAACTTTCATAAAAAAAGCAGGTCTTCTCATCTTTGGAAGTGCTGGCGCCAGAGCTTGCTCTTGTGAATTTGGAATTTTGAGGAGAGCCCAGTTCTTCCTGACTTTTTCTTTTCTCCGCTCTTTTCAGTTTCATAGAACTGAACTTATTCCTACAGGATTTGTGCCATTCATTTTGCGCTTCTCTTCAGAAGGGTTTCCGCAATACCATCACCCTCATCTAACTTCTCAATATCGATAGGTATCGGCAAACTACTAATTCCACTAAATTGAATAATTTTAGCGGCCAGGGTATGATAACCGGTTCCATGCTCGATATCCGATCTCCGGGAGCTTGCTGGACATTGCAGCGGCTCTGAGGTACTTTCCTGGCATAAAATACACTTTTCCCAGTCCAATGAAGTATCGTTGTCTTTTTCGCTCATAGCAGCTATGTGTGTTTCATTGAGTGCAAGAATTATTACAAGTAACCTCAGAAACATCACATGACGCCGGGCTGTATGGGTAAAAAAAAACGGAGAATGGTCAAATTCTGGCTTTCGGTCGAATACTCAGTTTTATATTAAGGGCCGCGTACTTAAGTGTGTGATTGAATCATTTCACTGCATCAAAATATCTGTTTTGTCAGTTTTTGTAGTGAATTTTAATACGCAATAAACAACCGCCAGTTTTGAATAGAAATAAACTGTGTTTCTGTTTTAATCACGGACAACGAGGCCCGTATAATTTATACTCGTGAAACAAAGCATTCTTCTTCGAATCTGCAAACCAAACGATGAATGAAAGTGCAACGTTGCACGGTCGGTAAGCTAACAAAACTCACCTGCTTTGGAAACGAGTCAGTTAATGGGTAAAAAAATATTCTCCGTACCTTATCTTGTTGTTTTAACCTTCGAAAGAATAAATGCTCTGTCTTAGACTATAAGTAGATGTAATATTATTGCTGGAAATCGTTCTTAACACAAGAGCAAGAAACCGTGGATACACGTATTTCCACTCTGGCGCAAAATAATTTAATCGCAGCGTTTGTTTTTGCTACAAATGACAAACACCCCACAGATTTTGTGAATGGGAATCTTAAATTAAAATCTCACCTTTTTGTGGAACTTTTGTCAAGTAATAACGGCAATAAGCAATGCAGAAGGAGAACATTAACTGAGCCTTGTTGGATTGACTGACTAAAATTTTGCGTACTGCCGGTACACGTGCGCGCATTGGGAATGGTAACCTGGCAAACCTGTGACATTTTGTTGGTTTCCCGGCTGACGTTAAGAATGAAAACTCAAGATTTGTTCCAGATTTACCGTGTTATGGTTATTTTCTGTACAAAAACAACAACAAAAAATACCAATAATTGCTTGAAACAAATTATAGATAAAAATGTTTAATGTCGATTTTATGTTTTATTCATTTCGTTTCACTGGTAATCACGTGATTGGTCACGTGAGCAATTTTTTATAGCCCAAAAACCTAGAAAAACATATATATTCAATAATCCTTGACTGTAAAAGGACTGTAACACTTTGGATAAAGACCTGTGTCCACTCAACTAACTCTATGTTATCTAGCCTCGTTTCCATGCTAAAAATGGAGTGAGCCATTTTAAAACCGCAATTACTACAATTATGGGATAGATCCGAGGTGGGTCCATAGCTAAAATTGTTCAGTAGGTAATTCCCTTTCATTTTGCCAAATTTGGTGCTTTTACCATAAATCCCACAATTCGGCCATATTTTTGCACCAATCTGCCGGACTATAAGTGCAACTATATAGAACTTTGATCCACCTCAGCTCACTTACATGACATTCAAAATACAGCTGTTTATTTACTAAACATAACCAATGAGTGAGCCCCTTCATGTTGACGCACAATAATATTCGTCTATCTAAGGTTACGATCGCGTTCTCCCTGTAAAACAAGAGAAGTGCGAATGAGATAGCGATCAAAACTCTAACCATACTAGCTGGGCCAACCATAAATCGTCAGCCAGAAGCGATTTCCTGCAAGTGACATAAGTCGCTCGTTCCGAGCCATTCGTGCGTTCGGCGATGTTCTCGCGCTTGATTCCAAGCGCGCGATTTCAAAACGATCTTTTTCAAATAACGCTACCGTGTCTATCGTGTAATGTCGTTAATTATTCATGAGTCTATCACATGTAAACTTAGGTCACGTGATCAGGGAGTGAAATTAGAGAATGAGTTGAACATGCAAGCATGGCGTTGTGTTTCGTTTAACTCCGTAGAAAACACTCCCACACTCAGCCATTCGGTCACGATAGCACATCTGGCGACGAGGATGGGATCATCAATCTAATATCTACAACAGCCCTGGTTTTCATCGAAGAATTCTCTGTACAAAGTTTTCGTGGAAGCACGTGCTGATTTGCGACGCGCTCGACTCAGTCAAACCTCATGGCGGTTTCACTACCAAATTTTCCATCGTTTGATGTCCATGCCGACGGCAATGCGGGTCCCCGTTGGAAAAAATGGCTTGCTAGATTAGAGCGACTGTTCACTGGAATGAACATCACAACACCGAAACGAAAACGAGCCCTGTTACTTCATTATGCTGGTCCAGACGTAGACGAAATATTCGACACCTTACCAGAAACCGGGGGAGAGGGCGATTATGACACAGCGGTCGCCAAACTGAACGAATATTTCAACCCACAGGTCAACACCACTTACGAAGTGTACAATTTTCGACAGACAAAGCAAAAAGAAGGGGAATCGTTGGATAGTTATCACACCCGACTTCGTCAACTCGCGAAAACATGCGAATTCACCGATGTTGACAAAGAAATCAAAGAGCACATTGTATTAACTTGCACTTCAAGTTCTTTACGACGCCGAGCGCTACGTGAAAATTTTTCGCTAGAAGCCCTATTGAAACATGGAAGAGCGTTAGAGCTAAGCGATAAACAGGCAAAGGACGTGGAAAAAGTCGAAGGCGACGCCGTCAACAACATCAATTCAAAAGAAAGCGATCGACAAAGCCGCTACCGCGACCGAACCGAAGATTCATTTCAGTCACGGCGCAAACGCTCGCAGTCACGCAATCGTCGTTTTGGAGGAAAGCAAGACAAATCTCCCAGAAAATGTGGCAATTGTGGTGGATATGCTCCTCACAAAAACCTGTGTCCAGCGCGAGGAAAAACCTGTAAAGCTTGTGGAAAAATCGGTCATTTTGCTCATGTTTGCCGATCAAAACCTCGAACTGTGGCCCCCGTGAATACTGGTCAAATGTCTGATGAAGAATATGAGTATGTTTACACGATCAACTATCAAGAAAACAAGAAGCCACCAATGTGTCAACTGCAAATAAATGGAAAAACAGTGGAGATGATGATCGACTCGGGTGCATCTGTTAATCTTCTAGATGAAACGACCTTTCAAAGAATCAACAGTTCTGGCAACGAAGACCTGAAGCCTACTCACACCAAGATTTACTCCTATGGATGTGAAACTCCTCTTCCTCTGTTAGGAACTTTCACTGCAACTGTGAAATTTAGTAATGCGAGCATTTCTGCCCCATTACTTGTTGTAAAAGGAAGAAACGGAAATCTTCTCAGCTACCACACTGCACAGAAGCTTGGTCTAATTACAGTGTCTGTTAACACTGCCACTATCACTGACAGGGATACAAACAACTCAGAGTCCCTAAAAGAAGAGTTTAAATCTTTGTTCGGAGGCATAGGAAAAGTACCAAACAAAGAAGTGAAGTTGCATATTGACCCTGATGTGACACCCCGAGAACAGCCCCATCGACGAATTCCTTTCCATGTTAGAGAAGATGTAGAGAAAGAGCTCAAGAGGCTTGAGAAATTAGACATCATTGAAACAGTTGAGGGACCTACACCCTGGATAAGTCCTATCGTTGTTGTACCCAAGAAATCTGGAGAAGTTAGAATCTGTGTTGACATGCGTGAGGCAAACAAAGCAATCAAGAGGGAAAAACATCTTATGCCAACAATCGATGACCTTATCGCTGATTTGAATGGCGCGACCCACTTCAGTACATTAGATCTGTCCTCAGGATACCACCAGCTCGAGTTAGCACCAGAATGCCGTTATGTCACAACCTTCAGCACACATGCCGGTCTAAGGAGATACAAACGTCTGCCATTTGGAATTAATGCAGCATCAGAGATCTTCCAAGAAGCAATAAGAGAGATCCTTACTGGTTTACCTGGATGTAAAAACATTTCAGATGACATCATAGTATTCGGGAAAGGTCAAGAAGAGCATGACAAGAACCTCCGTGGTGTTCTTCAGAGGCTCAAAGAAAACAACCTTCGCCTGAACAAAGACAAGTGCGAGTTCTCCAAGACTGAAATCAAGTTCTATGGTCACATTTTCGGCTCTAGTGGTCTACTGCCTGACCCAGTCAAAGTTGAAGCAATCCACAAGGCAAGACCTCCTCAGAACTCTAGTGAAGTGAAGTCTCTGCTTGGCATGGCACAGTATGTATCTCGGTTCATACCAAATTATGCCACAATCACTACCCCTCTGCGCCTGCTGACACGACAGGACACGCCCTGGAAATGGGAGCAAGAAGAACAAAGAGCATTGGACAAGCTGAAAGAAGCCCTTGTTGGAGATCAAGTGATGTCTTATTTTGATCCAAGAAAGAAGACTGAAATCATTGTCGATGCAAGTCCAGCTGGTCTTGGTGGTTTACTTGTGCAAGAAGGCAAAGTTCTTAGTTATGCAAGTCGTGCCCTGAGTGATGTTGAAAACCGCTACTCCCAAACAGAGAGAGAGATGCTTGCTGTAGTATGGGGAGTGGAACATTTTCATCTGTACGTTTATGGTGCCCAGTTCTCTGTCATCACTGATCACAAGCCCCTCATTGGCATCTTTAAGAACCACAAGCAAACTTCACCGCGAATTGAACGGTGGAAACTTCGACTCATGCCCTATGATTGTCAGCTAATCTATCGACCTGGAAGAGACGCAGAAAACCCTGCTGACTTCATGAGCCGACATCCCAGTTCCATAGTACCAGAAGAACAAAATCTGGCTGAAGATTATGTCAACTATGTATGCACTAATGCTGTACCAAAAGCAATGACACTTGAAGAAATCAAACAAGAAACCAAACATGATGCAGAGATGCAAGCTGTCATCAAAGCTGTAGAAACTGACCAGTGGAGTAACCAAGAAGTCCAAAACTACAAGAGAATCAAGGACGAACTATCAGTGTTCAATGGACTAGTGCTTAGAAGAAACAGAATTGTCATACCATCTACTCTCCGAAGTAAAGCAGTAGACCTGGCACATGGCGGTCACCAGGGAATTGTGAAGACAAAGCAACTGATTAGAGACAAAGTGTGGTTCCCAGGGATTGACAAGTTAGCAGAAGAGAAGGTCAAAAACTGTCTTTCCTGTCAAGCTGCATCAACCAAATCACCACCGCTAGAACCACTTCGAATGACCCCACTTCCTAGCGCACCTTGGAAAGAAGTTGCAGTAGACTTTGCAGGACCATTCCCTTCTGGTGATTACATTATGGTGGTAACAGATGAATTTAGCCGTTTTCCGGAAGTTGAAATACTGACCTCGACATCCGCCAAAGCTGTGATCCCCAAATTAGATGCAATATTTGCAAGACAAGGAATACCTGATGTCCTGAAAAGTGACAATGGCCCACCATTTAATGGTCATGAATTTAAAAACTTTGCTGACTACCTAGGATTTAAACACCGAAGAATCACACCATATTGGCCAAGAGCAAATGGAGAGGCAGAACGCTTGGTACAGACCCTTGAAAAATCCATCAGAATTGCTCACCTAGAGGGCAAAAATTGGAAACAAGAGTTGTACAAGTTCTTACGTCAATATCGTGCCACGCCCCACTCCACCACCAGTGTGTCACCAAGTGAAGTTTTAAACAATAGAAAGCTCAAGACCACAATACCAGAGCTACCACTCACCCAATGTAATCAACAGCAAAGTACGCCTCAAGATTTATCAGCCAGCATCGCCCAGAGAGATGCTGTGCAGAAGCAGAAGATGAAAATCTATGCTGATCTCAAAGCACATGCTCAAGAAAGAGAGATCAAGCCAGGAGAAGTTGTACTCATGAGACAACCCAAGAAAAACAAGCTTAGCACCCCCTACAATCCAAAGCCTTTTGTCGTGGAGGAGAAGAAAGGTTCAATGGTCACAGCAAGTAATGGCTCACAGACTGTCACAAGAAATTCTTCTCAATTTAAAGTTATTCCCAAGAATCTTGCAGAGAGCCAAGAGAATCGTGAAAAGAAAGATGAAGAAAAGACACCAGGAATGCAGCAGAACTCTCCAGAAACCAAGGAAGACTTTCCGCTGAGACGATCAACAAGGCAGATCAAACCTCCTGTCAGATTTTCAGACTATGTACAAGTTATTTATGTCAAATAGGATGGAGCAAGGAACTTGTCTGATACTTTTGTTTATTTTTAAGGAAGTTGACATTTGCAAACTGTTCTCTTCAAAGAAAGAGCTCTTAGATCGATGAACATTGATTATCGAACTTGATTGTTGAACAGTGATTATCGAATTTAATCGTTGAACATTGTTGTTTTTGTTACCTAAGAATGTTTATCTTTTGAAGACAGTCACAAAACTGTTACTCGTGATATTTTGTATTTTGTTATCCGAAGAAAGGGGAGGGATGTAATGTCGTTAATTATTCATGAGTCTATCACATGTAAACTTAGGTCACGTGATCAGGGAGTGAAATTAGAGAATGAGTTGAACATGCAAGCATGGCGTTGTGTTTCGTTTAACTCCGTAGAAAACACTCCCACACTCAGCCATTCGGTCACGATAGCACATATCGATACAAAGAAAAAACGAGGGACTTGGGGCAAGTCTAAGCCAACCACCGCGCCCAGGGCCTGAAGTAGAATATTTTTCATCATAAAATTGAGATGATCTCTCACCTAAAGGTTGATGAATGTCGTAGACTCCTGCAAAATCCACACGATATTGGCTTAGCTAATCTTTGCATCCATTGAGAATACATTCGCAGAATTCTGCATTTTCCTGCAGAGCTCAAAATCTTTCGCCCTGCATATACACTCACTGCCATTTTGATGTTGTCCGAATGCAAAGGCGAGAGAGTTGGTGACTAAATAACATATTTTATAGGCACGCAATAGCGTGCAATCTTTACTCAAAACCCGGAAGTTACTGGCTTGCTGAAGCATGTTTATTTTTAGATGTGAAACTCTCTTAAAAAAGCCTGAGCTTACTCTTGTTTCAATACGTGAGTTTCTGGGCTGAGCAGTTTCGCAGCGTTTTCCAATAAATTGCAATATTTTACTGACGCCTTCTCCATCAGAATTTCGAAACTATTTTTACGGCTGCCGGGCATTTTTTAACGAAAATGAAAGTTTAGGAACGAAATTTTAAGTGGGGGAATCGAAAGTCCCATGTAAATGCTAATGCCTCCTTGATATTGGCAGTGTAGGACGTGTTTTCAAACAAGTCACATTAATCCACATTGCCGTCTAAAAGAGTAGAAAGATGGTCATTCAAACTTTCCTCTGTTGCTTCAATATTTACGAAGGATCTTGTGTCTGCGGACTTTGCAGCTTGGTAAAGCAAAACCTAACTGCCTTGTTTTTGTCAAATTTCCTGGTTGAACTGAATTGCTGGCGATCGTCTCAAAACTACAATGTTCTTATTCTTATCGATAGTTGCTGGGGGCTGCGAGAGTTTATCTCCAGTGGTTCAACTTGGAATTTCGTCAAAGGATGACGGTGGGCGCGAGAAAGCGACTGCAGATCGATTTTAACAGTAAGTTCTCTCCAGATTAACAGTAATTTGAGTTGGCGGTGCCCTATTCAAATCACTGCATAACTTGCACTCAAAATGTATCTTAAAGTTTTCAATTCTTTATTATTTCTGTCTATAGTTGGATTTCTTCTTTCCTTCGATTTCCTCAGTGATACTCAATACATTGTATTTGGAGGCGCGAAGGACTTCAATAGCTAACTCGAGATTCCAGTGTTTCACTTCCTGTGGACTGCGCAAAAAGGGTCGAAACTGAAATTAAACGAGTTGCAAGATAGTTAACAGAAAATAAAATCAAACATTTTCCCAAATTATAACCTGAGAATCCGGATATGCCTTAGTTTATTACGTCGGATAGCGATAGATTCGAGAATTTTATAAGAGGAAGACATTTTTGCAGCTAACAAATTGTAAGAGGTTGCGATGCGATGCAAAATGTTTGTTATTGAAATCAACATGAACAATATAGCGAACGACTTTCAAATCACGCAAAACATGTCATATGTTTATTCATTTGTACCCCTTATCGGAATTCTCTAGAACATCAAATTGATATATGGTTTTAGACCACAGATAACATACTCTATGTTCGTCAGGTGAATTTTCTTTCGTGCCGCAATTGTGGGGATTTTTTTCATTTTGTGGTTGCGCAAGTGAAAAATTAAGGATCTTTTGCATGTAATCTTAGCGAGACATATAGTGATTTGTGCAATCATGGGCGCTTTTGTGAGTTTTTGTGGGCTGTAGAACTAGCGCAAAAAATTAGCCTCCGTCTGGATAACTTGACCGTTAGTACTTAGCTTAGTGATTCTTAGCCGTTTGTTAAGTCCAACTGAAAGTGCTGTTGCACCAATTATCGGCATTATCCCGCACGGGAGAAAAGAAGAAAAACACTGACATTAAATATCCAGTTTCAATTTGTTCTTTTGTAGCACTCCAGCTTATAACAATACTCCAGATGTCTACAGCCGCAGTTTCTATAGTCGTGTCGCTTTCACTGCTTGTCGGACTTTTTATGGTTTGTATCACTGTGATTGTAATTCCTTGAAGCGATAAATTACGTTCAAGGGAAACACTAATGATGAAATATTAATGTGAATTTTTTAACGTCAAATTTCGCATAAAATTATTGTATGTGCAAAACATTCCCCCGTATTAAAGTGAAAAAAAAGCACAACAAGACTTCATTGTTTAATTAAAAAAAGAGAGAAAAATAGACCCCTTCCACCATTTTTTCAAACCGTTTTTTGCTGCTTCCCATTTTGATAACGTCTGGAAAACCACGTTACGGCATTTCCAGGGTAGTACCCTGAGGATACCACGCCCATATTGTCATGCATTACTTTAAGACACCCACAAATAAATCAATTATAGCAAGCTTTATATGATTTTTTCAGCAGTTAAACACTACGTTACTTTGTTCTCGAAATTTATTTTGTCTTAGCGTCAGCGGTGGCTGTTGTTTCCGTGGTTAGTGTGGGTGCTACTAGAGGAGTTGTTTTCTATAAGTGTGATCATCTTTTTTGTGGCATTTGATGTCAAGGTATGACTTCTTGTTAATTGACTTGATTTGGATATAAATTTATCTTCTCAAAGGGGGTCCACCCCTTAACCTAGGCGCAGCTGAGTAGCTGAACGCGGTCTGGTGTAGAACGTTTTAGAAGTGACCTCGGACTAAATTGAAAGCGTCGCAGTCCATACATCTCTAGCCTGACAAACATGATATCATTATATTTCTCATTACCCCATTGTTCATTCCTATCTATCTTTTTAATTTTTTCCCGTCTTAGGGCACTTTCAACAGATACTAACGGTGTGCTGTACAAAATTGCTTTATTGCAGTTGAACTGCACCGTGTACATATCTGATGCGATCATGTTTGTGATCTTTGTAAGTATAAATTTCAAGTGCATGGGAGGGAATGCACCCTTGCTACCGGAGGAGAAATGGACGATAATGCAATGACCATGGTTTTTCATAAAATGTTGGTTTTTTTTGCAATAATGATAGGTGCTATCCAGGAGGTTGGTTTCAGATTTTTGTAAACAGTCTGTTAAATTTGAAAAATTAATCATAATCATAAACAACTAATCTCATTGTGTTGAAGCATCTGATTACTTTTATGCTCTGTTAGAATTTCCAGAATCCAAATTACCAAAATAATCTACTGCCAAAATAGGCAGGTAATACTTGCAGAATGTGGCTGCCGCCCTTTGCACACATTGCAGACCTATCATATTAGTGTTAGGCATTCAATATGCAGACCTATCGAGTTGTAACCCTTTTCACGCATTGCTGGCCTATCATACTAGTGTTAGACATTCAATGTGCAGACCTATCGAGTTGTAACCCATTCTCGTCCCCAGAGGCCGTGATCCTTTTGGTCAGCACCAAGAATCACGACCTCTGGCCGTCTCCAAACCGGAAGTCCGCGAATCACGGACTCATTGTCGAATCTGACAATTCTGATTGGCTGAAAACTACAGAACAAGTACTCTGCGCATGCTCACAAGCTGGAGGTGGCCAGAGGTCTCGATTCCTTGGTGCTGACCAAAAGGATCGCGGCCTCTTGGGAAGAGAATGATTGTAACCCTTTTCACGCATTCCTGGCCTGTCACACTAGAACTATAGGCATGCAATGTGTGCAGAGATCCGTGTCGCTGTAGCCCTTTGCATGCATGGCTGGTTTATGCTACTGCATACTATTGTTCTAATCAATCTTTCTCCTCTGATTTTCTGCAGATGTACTTCATGCTGTGTGTTTTCTCATATTTTAAACATTTGAGACAAGTAGAACTGATAAATAAGGTCAGTTGGGAAACACAAATGAAAAGCATAAAACAAATAGGCCATTTCCGAGCTTCCTTTTCCCTCTTTTTCAAAACGAGTCTAAGTGCAAAACTGTTCATATGGAAGTGAGCTTGTTTTACATGAGAATGAAGATGCAGGTAAAATACATTTTCATATGAATGGTTTCGCACTTAGACTCGTTTTGACACTGAGGCAAAAGAGAACTCGGAAAAACATGCCAGTCAGACGATACTTTGTTTAAGGCTATAAAGTTAATCATCTTAGAAATCTGAAGATTGGAAAAAGGCCTTTTCAGAACTTGAGAGCTGGCATGTATTTCTCAAAATGTCCAAAGCCATTTCAGCCCCGAGAAGAAACTCGCTTTGGAAATGGCCTAAAAGGACTAAGGAAGGTTTAAGAAAGGCAATCCAGGCCTTATTTTATGAATAACAGCACTGCAATGCTCTCCTTCTCCTACTATTAACTGCATAACCTGTACTTAGATCTAACTGCATAACGGCAGTAAGTTTACCTCAAAGCTCTAGGTCTGTATCAACTACGGTACATACAAATTTATTTACATTTATACACGTAGCTCAACCAAATTCTGTTGACTGTATATTTATTAAAATATATGCTGTTGAGTAAATTAACGTGACATTTCTTGGAATGTCCAATTTCAGTACAGAGCAGCTGTCCAACTCACTCTCGATGATGCACTTGATTCAGAAAGCTCTGCTCTACTGATTAACAGACCTGTGTAAATGGAGATCATACAGTACTTGAGGTTTGCAAGGAATAGTGAGGACTTCCAGATTAAAGTGGGATCAAGCTAATCTACGATTGGCATAGCTGTCTAATCATCATTATATTAATTTATATTAATCTAAAAGAAATGCATGTTTATGTCCTTCATTCTGGATTAGATTTCAGCAAATCTTGTTAGAGTTAAAGTTTAACATGGAAATCTGGGAGTTAAAATTGTTTTTAAAATAATAAAGATTGAAGACTGAAGAAATCCTGTGTTAATGAAAAGGGATGGATCCAGGGGGAGGGGGTTGAATAGGGTGGCTAACAACCCCCCAATTTCGCTCCTTGACTCATAAAAGTAATGAAGAAATCTATTTATTTCCTACTTTTGTAATAGAGTATTTCTATTTATCTGCTTTTTATTGTAGATCTGCTACTGACAAAGTTATTTTTCTGATGTAAAAACTACTTTCATTTGGATGGAAACCTTAATATCAAAGTGTACAACCAAGGAAGTCAGAATAAACTAAAAAAACATGGACAGTCATTATGGAGAAAGATTACAGAATGTGCCTTTCAATGACAAGAAATTCCCGAATTTTTGCACGATTACTCCCAGAATTGTACTCCACTCAGTCCAATTACTAATCATGATATGATTGACAGCAATAAAGACATAAATGTTTAGTTAGGTTTTGAACTTCAGAGTTTTTTATTATTAATTGGACAGTAGATTTTATGGGCAGGGAAAAGAAAGCTACTGGTTATTTGGTTTTAGCATTAACATCCCAATTTCTTGAAGCCTCAACTTCCAAGTGGAACCTCCAGATCACTCGAACTAAAAGTTTTTCTGTTGGATTTCCTTCATTAATAAAAACATTGCAACTTTATATCTACCAACGTTTTCCGAGTCAAAGGCATGAGATATTTATCAGGATTTTTGCAGATAGCGTGATCATTTCAGAATGTGGGTGAAGATTTCCAAGGTTTTTCCAAACTCTTCCGAAGACAGTCCGACGATTTCCAGGTCCAAATTACAGGATGTGTTTTGTCACCCACAATGTCATCAAAACATTGTCAAAATGAATTACTTTTTCCTTTTAAAATTGGGCAATTAGGGTGAGGTACCATCAACGGATGAGTGTTTCTTTTCTTGAACTGCAGGCGTGAGACTCGCGCATAATGTGTGCAAGTTTTGTTTTCTTTTGGTGGTTCAAGTGAAGAAATTAAGATTTTAACATAATTATTTTGGGCAAGATTACTCTCCCTAAAATGTTTCTGGCAAGGTCATTTTGACTGTCTAATAAAACAATACCTTTTGAACTGACAGCCAGACAGTTGTTATTATTATATCAATGTGGCTGATTTATGATTTCAAACAATAATAAATTATTCCATGTTCCCCTACTGCACTGAAAAGTCTTGAAAAGCATTGTTCAAAAAGGTTTTTTCCTCCAGACTTTGCAATGCTTCTTTGGCTAAAAACAGTCTTCTTGGCAGTTTTATGAGAAAATGCATTTTGAATACAGTTCTTGTCCATAATCTCCAAGTTCTCTGTTAATCTTTCTTCAATGGCTTTGTTTGTTGTTCTTCTTGGATAGCAACCCAGATATATAAACCGATAATAATATGAACAACTATGACAGTCACCGTGGCTGCACCAATAGATCCATTTTGAAAACCCAGGATATCTGCAAAAAAGATGGGTTCTGATAAGAACAATGTAACCATTGAAAAAACCTCCAGCACTGGTACACCTTTTTACATGCTTGACAAAGTACCTATCTGAGCAGTTTTGTCATGTTTAACACTACCATGGCTTTCATAAAAGCAACTTGGCATACTGTAGTTAGGTGCAACTTTCCCCTTCCATGCCAACCCCACCGGCTTTTAGAATATTCAAGAACTCAACACAGTCAGTGGCCAAACAGGAGGTCAAACTCCTCCCCAGGGCCATGTGCATGGTGCCCTGACAAATGGCCCTGGTGCAGGGTGTTTTATCAAAAATAATTACCGGTAGAACGTGTCCTTAGAAATTATTGTAACAACCCCAGAGAGCAATCAAGATGACCCTAAACAATGGCTGCACAGGTTCATCAGGGTTGTCCCTAACGGTCAGCAGCTGGCCGAATTAACTGGCTACTTTGTGCCGGCTAAATTAAATTTTGTGATTTTTCATTCCAATACTGGTACAGATATATGAAAATGATAATCACCATCCAGCGACTTCCGATTTTTTTTTAGCTACTTCAAAAATTGGAGACAACCCTGGGTTAATTATATCACTCATAACACTAAAAAAGAATAGGGGTATTGAATTATGCTTCTGAGCAGGTGAGCATAGTGTTTTTCTTTGCAAACATGACTGTTGACAAAAGTTAGCATTGTGAGCAACAAGCATTTTGCAAAAAAAAAATCAATCACTAAGTAAGTAAGTCAACTTTATTTAAACAGGGTAGCCCATTCAGCTCTAAGGCTGGTCTCCATAGGGGCCCTGTATCTTAAAAATAGTTTACACTTAGAACTATTAAAATACCTAATAAAAATACTGCCAGAATTTTAAAAACTACATTACAAAGCAAGAATAAAATACAAAATCACATTTAAAGGCTAAAACCAAAGTTAAGATAAAAAGAAATGCCTTGCTTGGCGGCAGAACGTTTGAATGTTTTTACTATTTACACACACAGCACTTGAACAAATATGTGAGCACGAGCAAACAACAATTTTGAGGGACCATTCTCTACCCCTAAAAATATGTTTTACTTCTGAAACTATTGTTTAACAGTATTATAATTGTTACCTTCAAAGATCATTTTCTTTGACAGGAAAAAGCAGGATATTGGTAACAAAATCATGGCTAGCGTGAACTTCAACAGAGTCCAGAGTACTGACCTTTCCCGAGGCCTACATCAATCAATCAAACAGTGAACATTAACATACAGATAATATTATATCAACACTGACAGTCATAATCAAGCACTATAGGCCCAATGAATGGGCCATTCCACACCCCCCCCCCCCAACTAAGGGGGGAGTTGATAAAACCAAATTATATTGTTATACTTCCCACCGACGCTGCACCACAGTTTCTTTAGAAACTTACCCCCTCTATTTCTGAGGGGGCAGACACCAAAGACCCTCAACAGGGGGAAGCGAATATTAAATCGAACGGCCCAATTGCCATTTTAATGAGATGGATTTCATTTTTAAAATTAGTTCATTACCAAAATTTACTAAAACACGATGAAAGAGCTTACCCTGGTGTAAAATTTAAACTAAGAGGAAAATAGAAGAGAGGGCATTCAGAGTAAACTTGTATTGAACATTTCATTCGATCGAATATATATACCGGTATTTGTCATTTTCATTGAATACTAGTCAGGAAAAATCGACAGACACTGTAGTGTACTTACCCTAAGGTGTCCCCTTGATCGTCAGACTTGATCATTTTTCAGATGTTATGCTCTTTCAAGTGGATAGGGCAACTGTAAAAAGAACGCGGAATCGTTCAACCTTTTCAAAAGAATCGTTTCGTTTCGTTCTGTCCGCCATCTTCATTCAGAGCGATAAAGGAGGATTGGAACTGACCTCGTCCCATGCTCTGACGGTTGTGTTAGTGTTACGTCAGACGGTCAGACAACAACATGGCGGCATGTGCTCGTCTCCTTCTCGCAAAACTGTCTCGTTTATCTCTCGTATACTTCCATAAAAGCCGTCGATTTATCACTCCGATTTTAAGATTTAGCTCAAGCAACTGCTCAAGGTGGCGAAGGCTGTATTTACCGCCAAGAAAGAGCCTACACTGGAGTGTTGCAGTGGGTTCGACAGCTGGGATTCTGTGTGGAAGTGTTGCTTTTTGTGCAAGCACAGGTACGATTATTGTGATCAATGTCATTTCTGATGTGCAAATCTGAATCATTTAAGAAAATATTAAACAAGAGAGGCTCCTTTCTGGTGTGATAGAGTCTCACTCTGCAATCTTTTGCTCTTAATTTGTTCAATGGAATTCTATATAACTTTCCATTTTGTTCTCTGTATAAATCTATAAATTTAGAAATGTGGTTTATTACTTTAGATGCATAGTAGCGCTATTTGAGTTACCACTGGGCTGTCGTCGTTGTCATCGTCATCATCATCATCATCATCATCACCACTACTATTAGAGAGATGATCTTCGCAATGAATATTCAATTGAAGCAATTGGAATAAAGAAGCCTGAAAAAAATCAGCGCTTCAATGGGATTAGAGCCTGTGACCTCCACAATACCGGTGCGATAGTCTCTACCAACTGAGCTATGAAGCCACACATTGGGAGCGAGGTCAATTTATTGAGTTACTATTTGAGTACTATAATTATTATTGTTGTTATTAAATTATTATTATCATTACTATATAATTTAATTGTGATTTTGAGACAGTATATTATATTTATTATTTTCTTCTGCAGGGCTTATTGAGAGAATGTGCAGATCAGCAAAACATAATGACATCACTGAACTTCAAAGGTGTGTTTCTTATAAATGTGATAAGAACGTCAACACTACTATCTGCCTGTTTGTAGTTCTCCCTTGGCTGTCAAAGTTGTATGTACAGTTGTTCACACATGAGCCCACAGGAATGTTTGGTATCAAATTCCAAACATTGTCCATACTCATACCACTGCTGATGTCTTGGGATTTTGAGAGCAAGGGGGTGGGAAGGTATGGGCTGGGTTTTAATGACCCAGAATTCCAAAGGCGTAAGGTGTTTTTCATACAAATTTTCCTGATGGGAAAGACAGGGAAATTTTTGCTTGAAAATGCTCATCCGCTAACATTTTATTTTATAGATTACATACTACCCAAGTCCTTTAGGTTGTTGAATTTCTTGTTAGATTTATGTGCAGATTTTGCCCTGCAGAATAAAATAATAATAATAATATGCTGCCTATATTGTTTTCCTCATTGCTACATTCCATCAGACTTATTAAACAAGGCCAAGATGTCAACCAGAAGCATCCCTTGGGGTGGACTCCCCTTCATGTGGCTGCGTTTAATGGCAATGAAAGGTAGTAATTAATATACACTAATTAAGAAGCTAGTGATTTCCTTCCTAATCCTCCCTCTCTCCTTTTCTTTCTCACACAGTCCCCCCATATAGTTGACCTCTCTTCTTCCCTCTGTGTACTGGGTGATAGTTTTTGTTTCTTCTTGTATTTCAAGATCTGTAGAGGTGTTAATAGAGGCAGGAGCTGATGTCAATGCAAAAGAAGAATTTAGCACAGCATTCCGAACAGCTCAAAAGAAACACATGAGATCCTTTGATGGTAGGTTCTTTTTCTTTCAACTATCAAATGAATTCTAATTTTGATAGCAAAAGCAATAGCAAGTGCCCTTTAAATGTATAGACATTTGTTCCAACTGGCTGGTTAAAATGCAGTAGAAAATTTCTTAACAGGCACTCTCCTAAGTGGGCACCTTTATGTTCTACTTCACAAAGCCGTGTTTGAACGCCTTTTAAGATAAACTCGGACATTTTCATGGGCTATGATTTAGACTTTTCCTTTGCTGCTAAGCTCTCGTAGTAGTATACAGTACTGTTAGACAGTATACATTTGTCATCATTATTGGGGCAAGGTAATTAATAAAACATAAAATCCTTTAATTATGTTGAGTATATATTGGCATACTTAATGTAAATGGATAATGGCCATCTATCCTCTTCACATGGCCACGAACCATTCTGCTAAGTAGTCAGCTCCACTTACCGGCAACTTTTTCACTTCCTGAGGTTGTCCACAAGTGCATTGCTAAACTGTCAAGTGACGTGAAACAGGTTTTTTGGTTAAGCTCACCAATTGCATTATTCATTTTATTTGTTTCAGTGATTTTTATGCGTGATGATGACTTCAGTGACAGGCTCCATAGGAATGCCAACTTCAATGGGTTCACTCCTATTCATTATGCAGTTCTTTCTGACAGTCTTCAATGCATTCATCTCCTTCTTAATGCTGGTGGGTTTGTGCAAAAACTTTATAATTGAGTCTGAATGTATCTTCTGTGCTGATGGAATTGCCATTCTCCATAATTTTTTTTCTCGTGCAATTCTTGGAGTAGCTTTTGATGTTCAATTCCACTGGCAATATTATAAAACAATAACATTGCTCCATGGTTTTAGCTTTCTATTATCAAATTATGTTACGCTTTACATGGGAAGGAGAGCCCTTAAGAAGCTAGAGTTGCTCGTGGCTCTTGCCTTGAGCAACTCTTTAATGCTTCTGTCCTGCTTTCCAAACTTTATACATCATAGCTTGATAGTGCATTGTAATGCATGAATCAATTGTTAAATGTAATTTATTTGATACAAAAAAAATCTGGCTAGTGCTAACATAACTTGGAGTAAATTGGATTGGATTGCATGCTTAATTTGCTTCATGTTTGTTTGCACCAATGATGGATGGCCTATAATTTCTATACCTTTTCTCCATATAATGTTACATGTAGGAGCTGACCCGACATTGAAGGACAGTTCTGGCCATCAAGCAATAGAATATGCAGGCAGCATGAAGATCAAAGAATTTTTGCAGGATAAAATGGATACGGTACTAAGACACTAGCTCATTAAAAATACAATTTTATTAAGAAAGCAATATTATTAATTAATTATAGTGTTATTATTAAGAAATTATTATAGATTGAAATAATATGCAGAATTTAATTATTATTGATCCACTTGAGATTGAAATCAGACAGGCTGTGACCAGCTTCAAATAATGCATTCACTTTATATAGAATTTGTTTTGAAATTCGGATCGAGCCATGGCCAGATCTCTGTGATGTGTTCTTGGGCAAGACGCTTCACTCTCGTAGTGTCAGTACTAGTTTGTAGTTGTCAATTTCTATAAAAGAAAATTAAAAGTCATTTCATTTGCATGTTCTATATTTAATAACGTTGTTTTATTTTTAGTATGCTAAAGAGAAAGAGAAGAGAGAAATAGAGGAGCGGCGTCGCTATCCACTGGAGATGAGGCTAAGGGAGAATATTGTTGGACAAGAGGGAGCCATTCTCACAGTTGCTGCAAGTATGGCTAAAGTATTATTTTATTATTTGATTAGTTCCTGCGGTTTTCAATAACATGCGAACTCTGAAGTTCAAAACCTAACCAACGATTGCGTTTTTCGCTGCCGTCAATCATAATTACGTTAAAAGCTTATGAACCTTGAAAATCAGAAACAAACAAAATGTATCGAAGTCTACCAATCACAACTGACAGACTTGACCTTTTGACCTTGTTGAAGTGTACCTCTGTTTCCTGAGAGGTCCGCTTGATGATTGACGGCAGCGAAAAACGTAACCGTCAACATGAGCAGAGTTCGTGTGTTATTGAAAGGCGCTATAAGCAAGTTTTGTACATTTTAAAGTCACTTGTGTAACAGTGAAAATGTTTTCACTCCTTTCTCCTGAAAAATGAACTTGAAACCCCATGGTCATTGTACGTTAAACACAAGAGCCAGTGTTTCATTGCATTTATGAGTACCGAGAAGAGAGTTAAAAATATGATGCACAGCAGAGTTTGTCGATGAATTTCGAGGTGTTTTAAATATGATGAAACACACTCTCAACTGTGTAATATATATCTTCTAAGTCGAAGCTAAAAATACGGAGAAAATGAAGAAATAAAATTATAAAACATGATGAATTATTAATTAGTTTGAGAAGTGGTATTCCATGACTGGTTTAAATGTAAAGTTAAATAGGAAAAGGTTAGGGATTGTCCACAAATAATTTATTTCAGTGGTTTGTTCAAACAGTTTGATAAACGCACAACAATTGTCTGGCACTTGGTTGAGGTACTGTAAATTACTCCTCATAAAGTACTTATTCCTGACCAATACTCCATCCTTTTCAGCAATCCGTAGAAGAGAAAATGGCTGGTATGATGAAGAACATCCACTTGTGTTCCTCTTTCTTGGATCTTCAGGAATTGGTAAATATCTGTTTAGACTTGTAGATTGCTGAATTAAGTATAATTTGATGATTTACATGTACCTTCAGCTATGCTGAGTGTAGAGAGCTAAAATCAGACACTTTCAATTTGTCGTTTAAAATTTAAAATGTGAGAGCTAGAATGTCTCTCACAAAGAAATGTATATAAAGTATATTATTATAAGTTTTTTATTTGATCTTTTATCCTTGCAGGGAAAACAGAGCTAGCCAAACAAGTTGCAAGATATCTTCATAAGGACAACAAGAAGGTACAGCTCCTGATTTTTTCCTTTGTTTCATGATTAAAGGCATCATTCTTTTCTTTTCTTTTAAATAATAACATCCCTGTTCCTATTTTGTGTTTCGTTAGGGTTTTATAAGACTGGACATGTCTGAATATCAAGAAAAACATGAGGTAAGAGTTCATAAAGTGTTCTACAGTACTTAACACTTATCAGATTTATTTTTGCTATATAATTTTGTTGTTTATTCTTCATTGCTCAACCAACATTTGAACATGTCATTTGATCTCTGCATTTTAAAGGTTGCAAAGATGATTGGTGCTCCTCCAGGGTACATTGGACACGATCAGGGCGGACAGTTAACCAAGAAACTAAAGGAATGCCCTAATGCTGTAGTCCTATTTGACGAGGTTAGAGAATGTGCTTTCACATTTCTTGAAATAATCAAGCTCTTTGCACATATTGCAGGCCTATGGTGTTATGTAGTATTGGAACTAAAACTGAAAACTTCAATGTTCCTAACTACTGTGTGATTTTCTATTCATATTTTTTAGGTCGACAAGGCTCATCCAGACGTTTTAACAGTCATGCTGCAATTATTCGATGAGGTAACGTTTGAATCCTGGGGGAATGGGGAGTGGGCAGCTGGGGGGGGGGGCTGTTATAGGGGAAGGGGGAGTGTGGTAGGGGAAGTGGGTGTGACGGTTTTATCCTTAAGGAGGGACTCCACCTAAATGTCGCTTTTCCACCGCTAAACATGAGATTAATAGGAATATCTCGCTCACGTTTTAAGCAATACAAAAACTCTATGCTCATCCCAGTATTCTATGTTTTGGGGTGTTTTGTAAATTTTTGGGTGATTTTTGGGTCTATTTGCGAGGAGATAGTTTTTCTAGAAGAATTGGTAAAATTAGGTAAAGTTAAGTGAAATAAGAAATATTGGAGATTTGATGTAGTTTCAAAATTAGAATTTGAAGTTAAAAATTAGTGCACGGACACCCAGACAGTCCCCTACCAACCTTGTGTGCTCTTGTGTGGGGATGAACTGTTTTGTGGTGTTTCAAAACTAATTTTCTTTCTTTTATCCCTTCTTCAAACCTCTTAAAATTGCATTCAATTTTAGGTTGAGTCCCACCTTAAGCAACAAACACCCTTTTCTTTGTTTACATTGTCTTTCGCGTCATTGAATCATCACACTTTTTCGAAAGAGCGAGGAAACTGGGACTGAAGACCAGTCACATGATTATTAGCCTCGATGTCAAAATATCGATTGAAACAGTACAATTCTGTCACGTATCGGGAGCGAAAGTAACGTGTTGCAGAATTTGTGCTAAATACATCTGTTTTGGTGGTCAAAGGACATCATTTAAGTCTGGCGATCGGTAACTTGACACGCAGCATTCGAAGAACTGAATGTTTGCAGCAGTTGGCATCTCCAAGAGTGCTTTTAAGCACTAACAGAGCGAAACTTGGTCGGCGACTGTGTCAAACCAAAACAGAAGCAGTCTAAAAGCAGGTCAGTTCAAAGGTACAGGCAATGTATGTTTGGGAGTTACATGACAAGCCGGGGGCACCGGGCCTATAAAAAAGTCAAGTTTTTGACCTGCTTTTAGACTTAATATATATTTGTATTTGGCGGGAAGGGGTATTCCGTGTCACCTCACACTCCAGTTACCCACAATGCATTGCGAGATATAACTGGCAAATAAAAGCTGTTGCCGGCAGCCAGCAGGCTGTAAATCGAAAGCTGTTGAGAACAGAATGTTCAAGATTTTGGGGAACGATGTTTCCTTGAGTATCTCTATCGAAAAGCTGTCATACTGATCGATATAATAATCACAAGCAATGCAAATATAGCAACATTAGTTAACTGTTAAGCAAGATATATTTCGACACAGCAGAATTGCCCGCTTTAAAACTCTGCATGTTTTCAAAGTTAAAAATATCCGAAGAACGTATTTATTTTGGTAAAAAAGGAAAAGAAATAAGAATTAACAAAACATTTGAACCTGCATTTCTGAATTATCGTAAAAATCAGATATCCAAACGTGGATTGGACTTGGAAGTACGGATCACTTTTTTCATATCCCTTTTCCTGTGATCTTCACCTGTTTTCTAATAAGAATTTTACATTTTATTGCTTGTAATCAGGGTTCCAAGATTATTCCCCAAGTGCATTATCTTTTACTGGACGTCTTGGTGACAGAAAATAACACAACTACTGGGTAACACTGTCAAGATTTGTCAATGGAGGCATTGAAAGCCCCCCAGCAGAGAACATGATTGACTACAAAAAACTGTTTAATTCTAGTATGAAATAAGTTTACTAACTATTTCTGAACATTTTGATTACAACTCATAATACCATTTTCTTAAAACAGATTACCAGTGTCACATGACTCATTCCATGGTTGTGACGTCATAAAACACGTTTTCAATGAATCAGCAATTTTAGTAAAGAAAATGCTAAGCTAGGTGGTATTGGGACATTGCTTATGGCAAGTTCTGTTTGCTTACATAGAATAAAATCCAATCACTTGTTTATCACCGACTTTATTAAGACATTAAAAAAGTCACATGACCTATTTTTACTAATTAACCACATTATATTCATATTTACTATAACCTGAAGCATATTTTGGAAACATCTTGAGCCGACAAGTACAACATTTTATTATACTGCTGACTTTGATTTATTATTTTGTGTGGAAACATGATCAAAGTCTTCATTTCATAACTAGTCACGTGACCAAGCCAGGTACCACAAAAGCTTTAGGTGCATTTTTAAGGAAACATTTTAAGTGCACATCAATCGATTTTAGATAAAGTATCATATTTTTGTATTTATAGCTGAAATGAACATCACGCACTGTGTTCTTGTTTCTGAGACCATCATTTCCAACGTCTGTAAAAATTTAAACTGCACCTCTACTTCTTTCGGGTCATGCGTCGCTCGTTTGAAAAAATATCTTTTCAATTCCTTCTCAAAGTGAAAGAAACATGCTTTGCTGCTTTTCAGATGACCAAATACACCCAAGTGTTCGTTTCTGTGTAAAATGGTAATCATTTGCTGCTTAGAACAAAAATTTACTTCCACTTTCTTAATTAAAAAAACGTAACTAAACTACCTGAAAGAAAGTGTTAGCAAAACCCTAAACGCTATTGCAAAAGACCGATTCAACCCTAAAACGCTTGCCCTCGCGTTTTGCTAGTCATAACCGAAACTTTTCAACCCTAAACCCTAATGCTGAAAGTAAACCCTAACTGTTTCAGTTACTCCCTGACACTAACCCCAGTACTTACCCTAAGCCTAACACTAACCCTAAGCCTAACACTAACCCTAAGCCCAAGCCCAACCCTAACCCTAACCCTAACCATAACCCTAGTACTTAACCCTAACCCCAACCCTATCCTAGCCCTAACGTTACCTCAACCCTAGAGGTAGCCCCAAGCATTAGGGTTAGGATTAGGGTTAGTGCTAATCCTAACGTTCTCCTTCAAAAGGGATTTTTAACCTTAACTCGGACCTTTAGCGGGTACTTAGGGTTAGGGTTGTTTGGCTTGGTTTTGGGGTTTTAATGTTTGTGGCGAAGGGTCTCCGAAGGGTTTCATCCAGAAAAGCACTAGTTGGACTTAACAGAAAAGGATTCACTCTTGTTTGAAATGTTTGCTTTGACCGTCAGTTATACTGTAAGTACGTACAAGGCCTGTGAAAGCTAGAAGGTCTAAAAACCTGGAAATGCCTTTTTTATTCGAATAATACACAAAAACCATAAGTTTTTAACGAAACATTGCATTTCTAGCACAGTTTCACAAAATTTATGGAAAAATCAGAAACATATTTTGAAGGGTTATTAAGGAGGGACTCCACCTAAATGTCGCTTTTCCACCGCTAAACATGAGATTAATAGGAATATCTCGCTCACGTTTTAAGCAATACAAAAACTCTATGCTCATCCCAGTATTCTATGTTTTGGGGTGTTTTGTAAATTTTTGGGTGATTTTTGGGTCTATTTGCGAGGAGATAGTTTTTCTAGAAGAATTGGTAAAATTAGGTAAAGTTAAGTGAAATAAGAAATATTGGAGATTTGATGTAGTTTCAAAATTAGAATTTGAAGTTAAAAATTAGTGCACGGACACCCAGACAGTCCCCTACCAACCTTGTGTGCTCTTGTGTGGGGATGAACTGTTTTGTGGTGTTTCAAAACTAATTTTCTTTCTTTTATCCCTTCTTCAAACCTCTTAAAATTGCATTCAATTTTAGGTTGAGTCCCACCTTAAGCTATCCATTCCAAATGGTGTGTGGCCGGGGGGGACTACTCCCATATATGGGCTATATAGGTATGTGACACGTGATAGGGTATGGTTTTTGAGGTTCTCAATCCTTAAATGTGGTATCCTTTTTGCCCCTTTTGGTATTTTTCCTGGTGTGATCCTTAGATAGGGTATCAAAATTGTGTGGCATAAAATTCCAGTACGTAAACGGCAAGTGAAACGAAAATGAAACAGTGTGTTCGTTGAGAGTATTAACGTCACAGGAACGAAATGATTTTGACCCGTTCGGTAGCTTCGTTTTTCCTTGAATAGGGTGCCATTTTTCAAGTTTCGGCCTTAAATAGGGTATCAAATTCCCTTTTGTTTATAGTTAAATGGGGTCAGGGTTTAAGAACCTTCGCAGCACATACCTATCCGAAATTCAAGGTAGTACCCCCCCCCCCCCCCCGAGGGTGTATGGCACTCAGAAGCTAGGAGGATAGGAAAGGCAGTGGCCAAAAACAGGAAGAAAAAATGGGAACTTGACGCGTGAGTGTGCCAGCTTGAGCTTTCTTATGTCAAACAGGGTTTTAAATGGCGTCTTTTAATTAGTCTGTCGTTGTGTTTGTTGATGTAACATTTTATTTCTGATTTAGGGCCGTTTGACAGACGGACAAGGCAAAACCATTGTGTGTAAGGATGCCATCTTTGTGATGACATCAAACCTTGCTAGCGAAGAAATAGCAAATCACGCTTTAGATCTGAGAAGGGAAGCACAACAGGCCGCTGAACAAAGAGAAGAGGGTAAGTGCTGTTATGAAGGGTCTCAAACAATTCGATTACAAAACAGCGACAAAAGAATAGTAGTATTGTAGTTATTGTCGAGCTTGTTACAATTTGTGGTGATTTGTTTTTGAAAATGCTCGTTTTATGATGGCACTACACTGAGAACCATACTAATACAGAAATCGAAGCGAAAACCTGTAACCGATGGCAAACGCAGAAAATTGTTTAACAAACACCGTAGCAAGCGTGTCGTGGGAAAACATCGGGGAAAACAATATATAACCATGGGCGCCTTCCATTCGACCAAAAATTCGGTCCTCTGTTGGGACTTTAGGGTCTTGACAAGAGCTCTATACGGCAGCTTGAGAATTGAAACTGAGTGGAAATGTAAACTGGACCAAAAATTTTCCGGAATTTCCAACGAGTTGTGGGAAAATTTCTGTTCCAAATTCGATTTTTGTACCGGAATTTTCGTAAATTTTGGTCGAATGGAAAACGCCCATGGCAAGCTCGGGAAAATTTGTCTCTGTTGGTAAGCGCGGGAAAACTTTTCTCCGCGTTGGAAAGCGCGGGAAACCCCATTTCCGATATGATGGCATGAATTGGAAAACACGTGGCAACCCCGCGGGAAACCACGTGCCTGGAGCAAGTGTTTAGAACAGGTAATGGTGGAAAAGCTTACGAGGGAGGGGGTCGGTTGGAGAAAGGAGGGGTGGGGTGCATTGGAATGTACGTCTTTCACTGTTGCTCTTTTGATTTTCTGTCAGATGGCGAAATTAGCGAAAAGGTCACCATATCAAGAAAGTTTAAAGAGAGAGTTGTACAGCCAATTCTTAAGGTAAAGGATTACCTGCCGATCAGTTTAGATAATTATATCGATATGTGCATTTTAAAATGATCGATCATCCTCCATCCACCAATTTGTTCCCAAGCGAAACTTTCCGATGTAGTATTCAGTAAAACTGCGTGACAACTTTAGAGAACTTGTGTGATGATCAGCATTCATTTTGCGATATCTATTGACAGCTTCACTTCAGACGAGATGAGTTCCTTGGTCGGATAAACGAGATGGTTTACTTTCTTCCATTTTCACGCTCAGAACTCCTCAGCTTGGTCACAAGAGAGCTGGATTTCTGGTCAAAAATGGTCAGTTGTGTTCTTTCGATCGTTCAGTCCTTGTGAAAGAAGATTTTTGTCCCTGCTATCGCTCAAAAGTGATTGATGTGTGTTTTCTTTTTCATTTATCAGGCGTTAAGCCGACATGATATTCACATGACCTGGGACAGAGAAGTTTTGGATGCGCTGGCTGATGGTTATGATGTACATTACGGTGCGAGATCGATTAAACACGAGGTGAGGGGTTAATGATAGGGAGTTAAGGCAACGACGAGGGTGACGGCGAGGACGACGCCTAGTTAAAAATGAATTGAAATTTTACATACGAATTTCGCATTTTCCGCGATGTATTCGGTGCATCTATCATTTTCACGCGTAGCTCTTTTAGAGAATATACGGATGGCATTTATTTTCAAACGGAAATTTAGTCGTCGTGGTTCACGTTCTCCAAAGTACTCAGAATTTGGTCATTTCACGTTGTTGTTTTGCAGAGGACGGCGATGAAATGTTCATAAATCTTTTGTTTAGCGACGTTCTCGTTAACGTTCCCGTCGTGGTTTGCTTAAGCTTCCTGATGACTCTTTTTGTGAAACTCCCACTGCCTTCTTGACCAATCGAACACCCGGGAGGAAACAGATCCAGCTAGAGCTTTGAAAATAGTGCGAAATAAATGCTCGAAAGCGCGGGAAAGCAGGAAAACCGTTAGCCAGGAAAACAAACGCAAGTTGTTCGCAAGGCGCGAAAACGTGTAAGCTCGGTAAAGGCGGTGGAAAACGAGGACACATTGTGGCTCATGACGATTTGTTGCGCGCGCAAACGCGGAAACATTTGTTGCGGATACAAAATGTTTCTGAATAAAATCAGAAACATTTGTTGCGCGCGCGGGCAAACAGGGAACATTTGTGTCGGTACAATGTGTCGGCAACAATGCGTCCTCGTTTGCTACCGCCTTAAGACGAAAAGCCACTATTGGCTTAGCAGACTTAAGCTTGACGTTGATTGGTTAGTGCATCACTACATTGCACAGGTTTTACATGCAACAAATTAAACCGTGAATCCAAATCAAACGTATCAAGTAACTACAAGAATGATCTGGGACATAACTCAACAGTAACCTCAGCTATTAAACTAATCATCTGAATACAGATTGCTTTTGAAGCCTCCGTACTCTTCTAACATATAAGTTACTGAATCTGCTGCAGGTCGAACGAAGGGTGGTTAACCAACTTGCTGCTGCGCATGAGCGAGAGTTGATAAATCCCGGATGCGCCCTGCACTTAACAGTGGACTACCCCAAGGACAAAACTGGAAAAAGTTTGGCCGAAGAGGTAGCACCGATGATTAAATTGCAGCTCATTAAGGAAGGAAAGAAGAAGGTCGACATCGAAGTTGGAGACTACTTTAGTCCAGAAGACAAACTTTTCTTTTGAAAAAGTAAATCCTGTAGAAATCTGGAAAAGAACTGAAGATGAGCAGAATGCTGTTATTTACGTCGTTCGGTTGTATTTGGATGGAAAGGGTCTCTCCAGGATAGTTAACATAGAATCATTGACTGACCATCACTGTAGCATGTCCAGCCTTCGTGTCGTTTAGTCGCCTAGTGTTTAATGTATAACACAGACAGAATACAGATGGGTTGTAAAGATTTTAAGATTGTATTTATGTGGACGTGGTAACTGACTTTGCGCAAATTGGAAAACTTTACGTGCAGGACAAAATAGTTAAAGAAAAGGGAAATTGGAGTGGAACCGAATTAGGTCTTCTACTCATAGTAGTATGAAGGAGAGCACAAGAACTCTAACTGGATTTACCTAACTTTGAACGAACTTATACAACAGTTAACTGTTCATTGAGAACAAAAAATAATAACGGGTTCAAGTAGAACTCGAATGCCTCAAAAAGAAAAGAAATATTGTATACTTGTGAACAGAAAATATTTCAAAAATGGTAATTGTGTGGTTGCATTGCTCTCTGTCTTTCCATCAGCCGTGTAAAAACTATAGGGTTAGGTGGGACCAGAGCCGTTTTGAAATATCTGAAGAGTTCCGATTCTTTGATATCAATATACTGTTCACAGCCGCTCTATTTTTTCAACGCAAAAGAAAGCGCGCGAGCAAAAAACACAGAGAGCGAAGCGCTAGGGGGTGGGGGCGGGGAGTTTTTTTGCTTCCCGCCCCCTACCCCTTCGTGCCTCACGTTTTGCGCTGGAGTCCAGTTCTCTCGCGATTCATTCACCGCGTTCGCAGATCGAGGAAAAATACGAAAAAATAGCGGACTGTGAACAGTCTATGATATCAATAGAGATGAAATGATCAGTACTATCGCCAGCGTGGAACAAAGAAAAATTCCCGACCGGATTCGAACCCATGACCTCCCAGATTACCGGCCGGGCGATGTCGCCTTATGTCGCGGTGATTCCAAGTGAAAACGACATGATAAAAACAAGTGTGTTTGTTCTTCTTATGCTCGTGCTTATGTCGTTATGCTTGTGCTTGTGCGCTAGTGAAAACCAGCCAAGAGAACTCCTGGCAATCTAAGGCCAGTGGTGGTTTCCATCTTAGAGAGGGGGCCGGCTTATAGTGTTGAGTTATTAGTTGACTGTCATTACCGGTTGTCCGTACCGTATTATAGGTGTCCGTCTTACGTGATTATTGTGGTCTAATCGGTCAATGAGCACGCGAGAACCTTACCACCTATATTACGTTAGAGAGTTCATCAAATTTATATTCCTGGCGTTCACTGTGTTAAACTTTTCTGTATTTTTTGATAAAACACCCGCAGACAGTACCACTCCTTGAATCAAACGCGTTTTACTAACTATACAAACGCACATGATAAATACCCGATAGTACCTATTATTTTTAGAAAACACCCTGAATTTCAACTGTAATCGCGCCCGAATTTCAGGCTAAAAAGATAGCAACGTTAAATCATCACTTACATGTTGTATCTAGATTCTGTGTCCGTTTCTTTCTAACTTTTCTTGTTTAATTACATTTTTGATTTTATGTCAAAGGTAAAATACGAAAAAAACAAACGATTGAAGTAAAGACTTTAGTCTAACTAATTATTAGCATTATTATAGACCTGTAGCTGGTAATAAGTTGGTTTTACATCCAATGAATATTAGATAAATAACTTAATGCAGAACTATACGAACTAACCGAAAGTCAAAATCTGTTTAGTCTGATAAATTTTTGTAAGACTTGCAGAAGTAGCGTATTGGACATACTTTCCCTGCTAAAAAGTAGTGACTGTTTTTAGTTCTTCTAAAACAAGAATTTTCTAGCAATAAAATTCATCAAGCAGTTCAATGATCCTACAAATTCCTAGACAATTCCTTGTTCCAGCATTGATTGGGCAACCTTAATGAAGCCGCCGACATTCGCGCCCTTGACGTAGTCGATGTAGCTGCCATCTTTCGATGTGCCGTACATGACGCATGTATTGTGAATGCTTTCCATGATGTCATGCAGTCGCTCATCGACTCCCTCTCGGGTCCAGGCGCTGCGCAGACTGTTCTGCGACATCTCCAGTCCTGACACGGCCACTCCGCCAGCATTAGACGCTTTACCAGGCCCATAGAGTATCTTATGGTGCTGGAACACTTCTATTGCTTCAGGTTCTGAGGGCATATTGGCACCTTCCGCTACACAGTAACACCCATTGTTGACCAACATCTCTGCATCCTCTTTGTCAACTTCGTTTTGAGTGGCGCAGGGTAGGGCCACGTCGCACTTCACGAACCAAGGGCGTTTTCCTTCGAAGAATTCGGCATCAGGATATTTTTCCACGAACTCGCTGATCCGACCGCGTTTGACGTTTTTAAGCCACTTGACGTACTCGATCTTCTCTTTGTCCAGACCTGCATGATCGTATATGGTGCCCTGGGAGTCAGACAGCGTCACGACCTTGCCGCCCATTTGCAGCACCTTCTCCGACGCAAACTGCGCCACGTTGCCCGATCCTGATACTGTGACGATTTTTCCCCTGAAGGTCTCGCCCCGCGTGTTCAGCATCTCAGCGGTGAAGTACACTAATCCGTAGCCAGTGGCTTCCGGCCGCAGCATACTTCCTCCAAAGCTGAAAGACTTCCCCGTCAGTACCCCAGTGAACTCGTTACGTATTTTCTTGTACTGGCCAAACAGGTAACCGATTTCTCTGCCTCCAACTCCAATATCACCAGCGGGCACATCCGTATTCGGGCCAATGTGCCTCTGTAGCTCGCACATGAATGACTGGCAGAAATTCATCACTTCGTTGTCGCTCCTTCCTTTGGGGTCAAAATCAGACCCTCCCTTTCCGCCTCCCAGGGGTAGAGTCGTAAGACTGTTCTTGAACACTTGCTCAAACCCGAGAAACTTAAGAATCCCTAAATTGACAGTGGGATGAAAACGAAGCCCTCCCTTGTAAGGGCCAATGGCTGAGTTGAACTCGACGCGGAAGCCCCTGTTGACATGGACCTCTCCATGGTCATCCCTCCACGGGACCCTAAAGATAACGACTCTCTCTGGCTCCACGATGCGCTCCAAAATGTTACTGTCGAGGTACATGGGGTTCGTCTGAAGGTAATCCCACAGGGAGCTAATTACTTCATGTACGGCTTGGTGAAATTCATGTTCTCCCGGGTTCTTAGCGACAACTTGGCTCATAAAATCCTCTATGCTCTTGAACTTCATGTTTCCTTCCTGTGAAAGCAACAAACAATTGTTAAAAATTCAGTGAATTATGTGCTTCTTTTAGATAGTTAAGTTCTTTCATAGGATTCCCAAGAGAAAAACTTGTACCAAGAGCGAAACATAGGTACAACACGAAAAATGACTCGCGACCCAAATCAGTATAGGAATAAAACCTTCAGGCTTTAGCCCCCCCCCAAAGTATGATTATGATTAATCAAATATTGATAAAAATATAGATCAATGCTGGTTTTCTTCGAAAACTTGCTTTTGATCCAGCCGCAAATCCCTACATTAAATAAAAAAGAGACTTTTGATTAAACTGCACACTACGTATGCCTGATTCCTTTAGTCGGTAACCTATGATTTTCTATCGTAGTATTTTGCGCAATTACCTTCCCAGATGGAATTCTCAACTTCGTAGTCAAAAAGCTAAAACTAGATTTGGCGAGTTTCCAGTTGTCTCTGCGCAAAACTTTAAAAAAGAGTATTCCTCTGGGGCAATACATTCACGACGTATCTTCCTCTAGAAGCCGGTTAGAATGTGTTTTGCACGGAATGACGAGCTTGCGTAAACAAACGAACTTGCTAGTCAGAATGTGTTCTCTCGCGCGCAAAGATTACAATTCCGTAAAAATGCAGCTTGCCTATAGTACTTCCCGAGAAGAACAAGATTGTGAAAAATTTTCCTAGACAATAAAAATTAGAAAAATATAAAAAAATTAAGTCTTACTCGGCACAATTAAAAAGCAATCTAAAAAATCCCTACTGTAAAAAACTCCGTTCTATTCGAAAGAAAAATGCACGAGCACTCTAAAGTAAAAAGTGACGTCATGTTACGTCTCTTACGTAAATCGCGGTATCAGCCAATAAAATGACGCGCCAAAACACAGATATTTACGAGCGTGTTGGTCTCATGCAGTTACTGCAATGAACTCTGGACCGATCGCGAGTGGTCCGGCTTCGAGACGAGTCTTGGCCGGTTTAAGGTCGGAACACACGAGGCGGGCGCGAGGCGAAAGGTCGCAGCGACATGTCGCCTTGCGTGTACGTTGCATTTCTGGCGAAAATTTTGTCGCTGCGACAGGTCCCAGTAACAAAATGAGCGAAAACAGCGCTGTCATAACGCCTTTCAATAACACGCGAACTTTGAAGTTCAAAATGGGTTTTTCGCTGCCATAAATAGCTCAAAATTAATAAAACAAATTGGCTAAATCTTGAGGCCGGAGAGTCGGTCAAAACGAAGTAATTAATTTTGGAAAAACACAATAATTGAACGCGCGCTCCTGTCATGATGTTAAAGTAAACTTCCGAACATCATTAGCAATTCTGAAACGAAAGGCACATTCCATAAAATGAGGGGGGAAGAAAGAAGCGAAAAAACGGTAGCCCCAAGAATCGCAGATACAGGAAATAAGTATATCAAATCTATATTCCTGTAAGATGGAGATGAGTTTGCTGACAGAGTAACGGACAGTCGGCCAATTTTTATTTATACTTTTGAGAAACAAAAATTCAGCGAACTTTGTAACTTCATATACTCAACACCCTCCCCAACCTCATCCACAAGGACGCTTTTTCTTCCTGTCCCTCCCATTTTGTTTTGGCCGCTTGATCTTTAAAAAGAAGAAGCGGCTCGCAGACGTCTTGAAAACTATAAGCTAAATTAAACTTGGTCATTGCTCGGGTGAAAGTATGAAGTCGTGTTCCGCTGATGACGTCACAAGCAAACCACCTGAAAGCCAATCAGCTGACCGAAATTTCATTCAATGCCACACAGACATGACAAGGTCAAGGTATAGTCACGCGCGAATCGCGCGGGCTCTTCCGTTGCATAATTGAACACAAATATTTGCCCGAAATGACCACAAAAAAGATTCCAAGAGGGAATCACATGCAATGAAAACGAGATTCGTGCGAACCTTGTCGTTCGTGAAAAAGAAAACTTTCGTGACCAGATTGTCAACTCGCCCCAGGTCCTCTCTTTGTAGGCGTTCGTTCAATTTCCCCTTCTTTTCTGTCCATAAAACTTAAAAATGTCCAACGAACAGGGTTCTAGGAATGTGGGTAATTATTGTCCATCCAACCAAAACCATTCCAAATGCCTCTCAATTTGATTGGATAGCAAACATCGTGAGATGCTTCTGGCCGCCTGATTTGGCGACTGACTCAACTTTCGGTTTCATCGATTGCAAAACTGTAGTCGGTCCCCGGAAGGGAAAGAAGACAAGCACAGTCAAAATATTTTGCATAAAAATAACTGCAGTTTCTTTGCTGGCTGCTTGTCCTTAGCCTTTTGGGCTCCATGTCTTCCATCTTTTTATTCTAATAAATTATTACGTAACAAGCAGATCTTGTGGTCGTTTCCACCAGCCAATAAATACCGCCCTGCCGGTTGCTATCAAACATTTTGTCCGACAAATAAATCGGTTCAATCGATTGTTTCGAAGAATCTAACCCGTCAAAGTGGAGGCTCAAATAAATTAGACTAAGCGTCGAGTAATAAACTGTTTCTCGTCCATTCAGCACTACATTTGTAGTCATAACCATAAACGACTGGGAAAATATCCCCAAACAATTGTAACTGACCAATGCATAGTTCTGTCAAAACATCAGCTTAGTCCACCATCAATTAAGTTACTGTCGCTAAGATTTGTTCGGCTTGCGTGAGAAGATTCATGAAGCAGCACCTTCACGTTCGAATTAATTTCATTGTCACGCGAACCTCGAAAAAGAAAACAATGCTTGACGGCGGAGCACGCGAACTAATACAAGCGGTTCATTTCCAGATACAGGCGAAAAAGTACCATTTTACTGCTTTCAAAATTACTTCGATGAATAACAGAATATGTGTGACCGGCGAGTCGCAGAAGAGGTATCGGAGAGTGCATTGTGCTTGCAGTAGAACGGCATCACGCGTTTACTTCTCGCTTTCACGCGACTTCTCACTCCGAATTCCCCATTCGGTCTTTTAATTTCAGCATATAAATTTCCTTGCTGACAGGACCATGGTTTCGCCCCTATCCGAGCTAAAGCGTTCAAAGTTTAGTAAGGCAGCTAAATTTATGATGCACTATCTAGCATGTCGATGAAATTTGTATCAAATACGAATGTCGTTCGAAAAGTTGACAAAACTAGTTCAGGGTCTTAAAACATCCAAGTTCAAAGCCCTCCTTAATTGCACACTTTTTTCTTTCAGAATCGCTCGTGCATGTTTGGACAGCAAAACTGTTTCCACAGGAGAGTGATTTGAAATATTTAAGGGAGCGATACCAGGCAATTTCCGAGAGCTGGACAGCTTTCTTCGAGCAAAGCAACAAATAAACAATACGTACCATTGACGTGTCGCCATTTTCTAAGATGGCTGACTGGCGTATTCCAGTTACACATCGAATAGGAACTCGCCTGAGAAGCAGAGAACCTCGCTGAATAGAAAACCTACTTCCTATCGATCGTAAAAACATTGTTGAGTAGAATGTACTTCGCAGACTGTTCGTTGCCGAAACAGCTTTATGCTGGTGTATATTTCTTCCCGGCTTGCTTTGTCAATTTATCGATTTTCTGATTAATATGGGGGAGTGTTGTGGGCGTTGGCGGCGCGACGAATATGATTGGCTGGCAAACAATTGATATCAACAACAGGAATAGTCAGATCAGGCGTGCGCGATATCACAAACGAAGCCAAAACAAACTCAACACTCAAGATCAGATCAGGCGAAAACTTACACTGCGATCAATTTTAGAGCTTAAATCCTTCCGATGCATAGCTACATAAATTTATGATTGTGTAATTTCCTTACAAGTAAACTGTCCAATCGAAAAAGGAATCCAAATTTAAGTTACACCGTTTATGACATCACATGGCAACATCATTGTTTACTTTCCGGCTTTTCACAGAAAAAGCTATTCCTACCGAAAGAGAATTAATTTTAACTGCGTGCAACAAATTCTTTTCAGTAGAATTCAACGTTTTTATTCCAACTGTTTCAGTTTCGTTTTTTTTTCGTTGTAAAGTTCACAATTATTGTAATTTACACATTTCTAACGGCATGCCTTTTCCACTTCCGTGAATCTGACGAGTTTCCTCGTGATTCTGGTCCGTGCACTTTTGAACGCTTCTTCAATTAAACAATATATAATTATACTGTAAATAAATAATAACAGCACACCAATAGAAACAGAATAAAACGCTTTATTGTTTACTAAGTTATCAAGCTGTCAGGATAACATGTTTGAGAAAAATGAAAATAAAAATAAACTGGAAAGAGTGAAAAGTTACAATGTTCTATTGATCATTAAGACAAATAACAACAGTTCACTAAAATTCACATATTTTATATTTAATAAAAAACACTGCCAGCTGCCAGACTAAGACAAGTACAATGTAGTAGTTGAAAAACTATATCATTGGTTAAAAACTTTCAAATGTAAACAGGACACACAGCATCTACTCTGGATTTTATTCTGAAGTTGGAACATGGAATTCAACAACTTGCAAGCATACCACTAACTGTCAAACCAGATGCTCTTTTGATGGGAACTATGCAACATTGTGAAGCACTGCAAAATCTGCTGTCATGCCATGTCATGCAAGATTTCACCACTTTTGAACAAAACATGAAGGAAATGTGTCACAAAACAGCTGTGTAACATGTTGCTATTCAGGGGTGAAATTAACTTTTAGGCCTTGGCGTTAGCCATCAACTTAATAAAATTAGTCCTGGCAATTTATATTTGCCAGAATTTTTAATCCTTAACAGATATAACAGACATCATCTAATCCTGAAAAAGAATGTACCAGTATTTCTGATGAAGACCTTCTCTTGCCCAAGAGAACTCTACTTTCATGATATGGAGAATGGTAAAACAGAAAGCAAGAATTGCATAGGACCTTCCTTTTCAAACATTAAAGCGGGAATTCACATGCCTTGTTGTTGATTGATGCTGGCAGTGTTTTAACGTTAATATCCAGGATTGACTCGCCAATGTTTCCCCTTTTTTACAGGACTTGACATTTCATCATCATCATCATTTACGTCACTGTTCACTCCAGCACCTTCAGTTATGGCATTAACCAGCATGTCAGGTATTCTGGTAATATCACCTGGCCAAACAATAATAACAATAATAATAATAATAAAAACAAGAGTAGCTTTTTATGCTTTGAAGTTATTCCGCGGTTACATTCTCCAATTTTACATTATGCACACTGATGCCATTGGTTTGTCCCGGGGGTAGGAGCTCTGATATTTCTGGTTGTCTACTCCAATAGTTTTATAAAGCTTGTCCCAGAGGGTAGGACCTTGGGTTCCCTGCCCCAGGGGTAGGACCCTGGGTCCCCTTCCCCCAGAGGGTAGGACCCTGTGTTCGCTACCCTAAAGGTAGAACCGTGGGTCCCCTGCCCCTGGGGTAGGACCCTGAGTCCCCTGCCCCTGGGGTAGGACCTTGGGTTCCCTGCCCCAGGGGTAGGACCCTGGGTCCCCTTCCCCCAGAGGGTAGGACCCTGTGTCCACTGCCCTAAAGGTAGAACCCTGGGTCCCCTGCCCCTGGGGTAGGGTCCTGGATCCCCTGGGCTTGGAAAATTTGTGTTAGTGTTTGAAAGAAAGGCATTGAGGTATCCAAAATTGTTTAAAATAGTGAACAGCAACTACAGGCCTATCAAGAGGATAAAACACATGTTTTGAGCCACAAGATTTCTATGGAGGTCTAGCAATGACTCTCGAGTACTGCCAATGAGTTTGCACAACATTTTGACAGAACGGTGGGTATGACTAAAAATTGCAAGTTATCAGTATGCCGTTGCTTTCCCAGACTGCCATACTTCAATCTGTCTTCAGGGCTTCTTTTATTGTCAGTATTATTGTTTTTGAATATAAAAATATCATGAGCAAAATTGTTGTTATTGAAAATGATCTTGTTAGATTCTCCCATCCCTGTCAGGAAAGTTTGATTTAAGTCCACCCATTTAATTTTACAATACCCTCGTTGGCATACACGCATCATTCTCAAGTTCATGAACTTCAGTTCAGTAATAATAATTATTTATTATATCACACTCTACTCTGACTTTGACAAAGATCTGTGAAAGGAGTACGAACAAAGAAAACAGAACTCTGGTAAAAAGGTTCACCAAGCATGTAAATAAATAACTTATTACTCACATGCTACTGTCGTCACATAAAGACTCCTTGTAAAACGTCTGCCAAATTTGCTTTGAGTGGCAAGCCTGTAACAAAACAAAAGATATAATATGATTTACATGTACTGGCAGGCAGACTGCTGCAACTGGTTAAAGAGACATCTTAAAGTTTAAACTAGCCATCAGTTGAATCAAATCATTGTATATAAACACAATGCTCATTGCCATAATTTCCCCACTCAAAAATCTCCCCTGACTGTAATTGCCTACCTCAAATAATAACCCCATCCTCTAACTTCACTTGAATAAAGAACCCTTCAAATTCTACACATGGACCTTCTCTTTCTTCCACCCTACCCATAAATCTGTGTCAAATTAAAAATTTAAACATGACATACACATATACATGCAAGTCAATGATTCAAGCTCTGAGGCTGAGGATGCTGTTGTTATTGACACTGATAGGAAGTCGAAGAAACCAAGCATGGCTTTTAGCATTAACAATGACAAATACATCTAGCCTAAGCAAACAGGCAATTTGAGATTTACATGTCATGGTGGTAAAGGCAAAATTGCAAGCGTGCCAACTTTGTAAGAGAGGTGAAAATGTGCTGGGCTTTTATGGTGAAAACTGTATGCACATGGTGTCCTTTTGACTGATATATAGAAATGTACAGATGCTGTTATAATACAATAACAACATAGCAACAACTGTTGCGCACGCTACAAATGCCTACGACATCTGAAACCCTGACCCTGTTTAGGACCATAAGAACTTCAAACATATGCCCTGTTTAGGACCAAAGAAAACGTTTTTTTATACTATATCTAGTCCTGAAAATGATCTAATGTTGACTGATGACTGGCTAAATAAATACTGAGGAACGTTTCTGATTTAGGATATACTTAAAACTTGACGAAAGTCTTGAAGCCATACCCTGTACAGGACATCTCATTAATATCCATACCCTGTTTAGGACAGGCTCTCTTGAATTATATACCCTATTCAGGACTGAGGGGTCAAAAACCATGCCCTATCCAGTGGCACGTCCCTGTATAGCCCTTATAAGGGAGTACCCCCCCCCCCCGGAATTGGGTAGCAACAAGGATGTAAACATGTTAGCTGAACTAGTCTATTTGTCCGTCTTTCTGGGCTTTCAGTCCAGCCCAGAGGTCTCCATTCTCGGTGCTGACCAAAAGGATCATGATCTGTGGGGACGAAACTGAGTTTACTCCAGGAGGAACTTTCAAGTGAGAGATGAAGCGAAAGATCAGATGGCTAGTTCCAGTCCCTTCTAGCTACAGTAGTTGAACTTGAGAACAGTTCATCAACTTTCCACTTACAATTGACTACTCGTTGTTGACTTTCCTAACAGTCCACTCTGAAGAACCAGCCCTGTAGACGTTGAAAACCAGAAGATCAAGAACTATTTTACAGATCTGAGTGAGGAAGAAAAACTAATATTATACTGCATGCACGTGCTAACTTATGTAATTGTCTCACCTTCCGTGCAGCTTCCTTGTCGTAGCCTTGAAGCATGGCGCTGAAAGAAGAAAGATCCCGTTTAGCAGAGTGCAAATTTTTACAAGATAAAATAAAATTCCACTTACCACCAAGCGTGCAGAAGAAGAAAGCTTCGAGATCGAACGAAAACACCGACTCGTCAACATGGCGGAATTCTTGTCTGCACATGCGCCTGCGGTTATCAAGGCCGCGATGGCCCTTGGGAACGTTCTCTTTTCGCGGCAGTCATCATGGCGGCTCAAATCAGCAAGAAGAAGAAGGTTGGAAAAACAGCAAAATCTCTCTTATAAAGCAATCATCTGAAATATCCGTTATACTGTAGTAAAATATAATTATTTGAGAATCTATTTACGTCATTATTTGGAAGCGATGTTCAAATTTTGGCCAAGGTTGAAATGGATTTTGTTGTTGTCGTAGCATCCGCAATTTGTAGAGGCTGTGTATCATTACTTCCAAATACCAGAAATCGACGAATACAGTTCTGAACCCTGGCTTATTAAAAAACAGATAAATAGAAAATATCGCTGTAGCAGTTTTGGAGGTAAATAAATCTTGTTAAAGTAGTTGTTTCGGCTGAAAATAACTCAGTTTTCAAGAGTGAAAATTTGAAATTTACATTCATAAAGTCCAGAAAATACCAATTAATATTTCCCTACCTTAGCTTTTGTATTTCTGTATTTCCAACTAATATTGTTAGGAGAACTGGCAAATTGTCTCGTGTTATTGATATTAGTCATCTCCATTATAGTTTGTTGCTGATGGCGTATTCAAAGCGGAGTTGAACGAGTTTTTAACTCGTGAATTAGCAGAAGATGGGTACAGTGGTGTGGAAGTTCGTGTTACTCCCATCCGAACCGAGATCATTATACTGGCCACCAGGACACAGAATGTTCTAGGAGAGAAGGGACGGCGCATCCGTGAACTAACATCCGTTGTACAGAAAAGGTTTGGATTCCCCGAAGGAACTGTTGAGGTAATGAACTTTAGATCCTTGGGTGTTTCTTATTATGGAGTCTCTGTTGGTTGTGCTACGTTTGGGGGCTTGCCAGGGTTGTTGTTAGGTTGTGCTTGTCTCGCAGAAGAGACCCCGTTCGGCTCATCTTGGTGTAAAAACCTGTGAAACTCACCAGTGACGTAAAACAAAGAACGCACAAGACAACAAAGAACTCGAAACAATATAGGACAGAAAAACAATAGCTCAAAAACAAAGAAAAAAGTCACAGGTTTTTACCCAGAGGTAAACCCCCTGTTCGGGTAAAATTTTGACGGGTGACTTGTTAATGAAACAGAGCTTGATTGAATGGCCACAAACAACAAGCAGGCCTTTTGCAACAAACAATCACATGGTGCAAAATATGCCATGCTGGAGGGCAAGCTTATCATTACTCCTGCACTGGGACGTCCAAAGCATATTATTAATCTTGCCCTCCATCATGGCAGATTTTGTACCAGGTGACTGTTTGTTGCAAAAGGCTTATTATGTTGAATTTCCGACCCGGATTGAAATATGAAAGTTGTACTCTTGATCAATCTTGTACAAGGATTGCTATCTAAAGGTTCACAGTGCCTTTCCAGGGCTGTCATTAAGTTTTGTGTCACCTGTAGCCTCGTTCTCCACACCCGTAGCAAACTTGTTACTTTGTGGTTAAATTCTATCAACAACAGGTAATTTCACCCGTAGCACCAAGGGAAAATCAAGCATACTCAGCCGTAACAGGTGTTACGGGTTACGGCCCTTAATTACAGCCCTGCTTTCTTTGAGAGCATAAATGGTACCAGTGAAGGTGAAATATTAGGGGAATTTGGTAAGATGCTGGATACTCAGGGGATTAGGAAAGGAAGTTGGCTCATCCTTAGGTTTGGAGCCCCTTTCCTTACCCAACATAACACCTGATGCAAAAGAAAGAGAAAGAATCATCTTGTTCAAGTCACCTTGCTTCCATCGTATGCCTTTTTCATCAAGAAATTCTACTGTGTGTTATCATTTCCACCTCAGCATAAATAAAAATGAGCATTGAGATCACTGCTATGATGTGGTCAACAAAATATCTGACCAGAAGTTCTATTTTTCTTCCAGTTGTATGCTGAAAAAGTGGCAACAAGGGGTCTGTGTGCTATTGCCCAGTGTGAGTCTCTAAGGTACAAGCTGATTGGTGGACTGGCAGTGCGCAGGTGAGAAGTTGTAACAGTTTTGCTGCTGACATTGTTGTGAGAAGTTCTGTGACAACTTAATCTTCAATGGTCCAGCACTCCAATCAAGTAAGTTTCTTATGATTTCTGAACAGGGCTTGTTATGGTGTACTTCGATTCATCATGGAGAGCGGCGCTAAGGGTTGTGAGGTAGTTGTATCTGGAAAGCTGCGTGGTCAGCGTGCAAAGTCCATGAAGTTTGTTGATGGTTTGATGATCCACAGTGGAGAACCAACCAATCACTATGTTGATACTGCCATCAGACATGTCTACCTTAGGCAGGGTATGTGTCCATTAATCACTGTTTGCTTTGGATGCAATAAAAATGCAACTGTAACAAGTATTTTCCGTAACGGAGATTTTACATATTGTTCCCTCTTCACACATAACTATTGACAACTGTTACCAGACACCTGTGGGACCAGAATTATCTGCTTATGGGAGGTTAAAAATATGTTGCTACTGTTAGGGTGTGGTAATTTATATTTGAACAAATATATCTCATTAGACATTTTGTTGTGCACAGTAGTATCGCTGAGTATTTGTATTTATTTTGTGTTGTATTTTGATGGAGCTGTAGGGCAAGTTGAAATACAAACAATTAGTAAAAATTCTCAGCAATACTTCTCAACGAAACGTCTAATAAGAGATTTATTATCCAACACTCCAAATTGTTTTGTCTGTGTGTGCACATTTCAAACCGGTTCTCTGGAGTCTACAGTAAATACTGTGTAATGTTTGTACTTGTTTTGGGTATTATTTGTGCTCTGCGAAGCACAGTTGGATAATGACGGTTGTTATTTTTTCTTGCATTCTGTTGGGAAGTCCAGATTTGGATTTTGAAATGAAACACAAACTCCAAAAATGGAATTTGCTAGATTTCAAAATCTATTTTTGGATGTGTTTTATTAGCTAATAAAGGAAATCCAAAATTTGGATTTCAAAATTGAAATCTGGATTTTGAACGAGGACATGGAACAACATACATGTACATTGTATCCATGTAAGAGTAAGCATAAATTATCAAATTTCCATTCAGCAACTGATCTTCTGTCTCTCGACAGAAGAATGGTTATAAAGAATCTCTAAAATTGAATGAGACATCCTCTTCAAGTTTATTTGCTGAAAGTATTTTCTGTTTTCAGGTGTGCTTGGAATCAAGGTAAAGATCATGCTTCCATGGGACCCCACTGGCAAAACTGGCCCAAAGAAGCCTCTCCCAGATCACGTCAGTATTGTGGAGCCTAAAGAGGAAGTGGTACCAGCCACTCCAATCTCTGAACACAAGGGAGGAAAACCTGAACAGCCTGCAGTTCCTGTTATATAAAAGCTTCCAGGTACGTTTTACCTGCGACAAGTTACTGTAATCACCATCTATCCAATCAGTGTCATTTGATACACATGACAATTCTTAATCAAAGTGACTGCACCAACCAGCCATTGGACCCTTGACAGTCGAACCTTGAAAGTGTTTGCTTCAGAGAGATTTAAAAAATAGTGCTTGCATGTGGCTGGGAACATGACTTTGTTTGCTGTGTTTGCCAAAGTGTTGAAGAGTGGAGGGTGGACTGTGTGCAGCCAGGGTTTATCAATTTGCTGAAAGTCGTCCCACATTGCAGCCTGAGCACAGAGCTGTCATTTTTGGCATGTGTAGTTCTTGTTCGCTGTTTTCATTAGACCAATTCTGATAAATTAACATTCTAAGTTAATTTTTATTCTATTTTGTTTTCAGGTTTGAAAGAATCATCCAGCTGTTTTCCATCTTGCTGTGTAAAAAAATAATTCCAAGTATAGAAAATAAACATCTCTCAAACATACTGGAACCTGTCTTGTTTATTGTGTTTGTTTACAATTTACTTAACCCTCACAAAATGTAAGGTTGGTCTAAGTTGGCTATTAAAAATGTAATCTTAAAGGGGTGAGAAGTCTACATCAACAGAAAATATCTTAACTTTCCCTGTTTCAGAGAATCCAAGGATTTCCAATGTGGTTTTGGAGGCGAGCGTGGCCTAGTGGTCAGGGCGCTAGACTTGTAATCAGGTGGTCCCGGGTTTGAGTCCTCCTCCCTGCCACTAAAAATGGATTTGTCTTCGGTGGCCCCGAATTCAACTCCTCCACGCTTTGTAAATAGCCAACTGGTCTGCCTCCTGCCAGTTGGGATTTTTAAGAACTTTCTGTTTCATTTACAATATTTGTTTACGTATTTACAGTGTCCCCAATTAGCACAGTGGTGCTAGATACATTGACACTTAAATAAAGTCTTTATTATTATTATTTATTATTAAAAGTTCTGTAAAATGATAACAAAAATATCCTTTTGTTATAATTATTATTATTGTAGTTATAGCTGCAGATTGTCACATTTCATCAAACATCCCTGAGGCTTGCATAGCTTTTCCAGAGATGTTGTCATCTTGTGTGGCATATGTCTATAATTTATTTGCATCATTGGAAGTTGTGATCCAATGGAAACTATCCTCATCCTCCTCCCTAAAACAGAAGAAAAATTTTGTAAGACCTTAAAGGGCTGTTATTTATTATGACAAGGGAGGGTCTGCACATTGTACTGTTTGCATTGTTCGGTATGCAAGCGCCCCTTCTTAAACTAGTTCTTAAAAAGAAACCAATAAAGCGATAAAATAAAGAAAGAATGAAAATAATAAATGTATATGACAGAGGAGTTGAAATTTGATCTTGAAATGTTTTGGTCATCAAAATTTTTTAAAGACTCTCAGACAAACATCCCTTCTGTTAGACCTCCCCCCACCCTGATCATGATTATGACCCCCTTGTCAGAACATACCTTGTTCAGGTCAACACCAATGTCTTCAAATTTTGTCATCTTTCCACCAAACTTGTCAACTTTTCTGGCTCTCTAAAATATGATATGGTTATGGGAGTTAATATAATTTAATAAGAATGTTGTGAAGAGAGGATAATGCTATCCATCAGATAAATCACTATCCAGTGGATAGTGTAGTATTTTTACCAACACTTATGCACTGGATAATGATTTATCTGGTGGATAGCATTATCTACTCTGAACAACTGGGTGCAGGTGTACATGTATATTTCTGAAATAGTAACATCAACTTACAGATTCTCTGATCTCTCTGTCTTTCAAATCCTTTCTGTCAGCCTCGATCTGTTTGCAAACATTGCAACAAATTAAATGTTGCATGAAAATCGACATTGGCATTCAATTCAATAGTCTCATGGTAGCGAGGCGGACTGACCCAATGGTCAATGCGCTGGACCCCAATTTGAATGGCCAGGGTCAACATGATGGTGTTCTTGGGCAAGACATGTTACTCCCACAGAGCCTCTCCACCCAGGTGTATAAAGGGTTTTAGCATGTTTTTGGGTGAATCTGACTGACTGCTGGGGAGTAGCCTGCGATGGTCAAGCATCTCATTCAGGTTGCAGGGTGGGGGAGCAATACTCCTAGCTGCTTCATGCTACAGAAACCAGTGGTGTCGGCAGCTATGAGCCAGTTACCTGTAGGTTTAGTAAACTTTTTTTTTCAGAAATCCACCTGAAGTACCAAAGACTTCTTTAAATGACCACCTTAAGCTTGTCACCATGTCCCTGAAGGTTATGGTTGCTTTTTTTTCTCAAGCCAGCAAAAATTTACAAAATTTCTTGGGAAGATGTTCATGCAAGTTTATTTAAATCCATCATTCAAATCTGCAACAGGACACAGTGCAGCAGGCATTAATTTTTACCCGTGCTTTGATTCTGGCTTTTTCCTGATCTTCCAACTTTTTCTTTTCCAATAATTTCCTTCTTTCTTCTTGTAATTGTCTTTCTTTCTCTGTGAGCTGCAATCGACACAAACATTTAAATTGTGAGATTCACACTAAGTATTTTTGTCAGATTTGATTGACAACATAAACTCTTATTTAGTATACAAGTAATAAACAACAGTTGGGACTTGCAAGCATTTCAATTTAATGCTTAAAAATTGCACAATTTCCAGTGTTTAGTTTGTAGAGGTCTTGTGTGTCACATAATATATAGTTTGAAAAAGAATGGTGATAATAAGAGAGACCAAGGTTTATCCACTGTTTATCCACTTTTCAACTATTTGCACTCACAGGTTCAGATTTTGAAGCTGCTCCTGCACTTGATCTTGAAGGAATAGCTCTAAAAAATGCAATAAATGTCAGTTACGTTTATGGTACATAGAAAACATGTTGTGGTAAATTAGTTACAATAATGTAATATATATTTCCAGTAAATCTGAAATGAGATACAGTCAACTCTATCTTTAGTCAACAGACACCTGTAAAAGCACCAATATGTCAATAATACGGACACCTGTTGTATGTCCCTGGGCCATTATTCAGTCAGTTTCCTGTACCTAAATTCTCTGTACGCTAGGCACCTCTACAAGATGGACAGTTGCTTCAGTCCCAAAGACGCCCATCTTAGCGAGTCGACTATCTAGTTGAAACTAGTCGAATGGATACCTCCCATTATTAGGCAGACAAGAGTTTCCAGATACTGGCTCATGACAACCCATCCAACCCTTCACACATGTGAATCCACACTATATTTGTACTATAAATAGGCTAGGGTTCATTGCATCTGTTGGCATGGGCCATACAGTGCTCTGATAAATAGCTTTATCAGGAGTTGAACTTTGAATCAGAGGTACTCCCTTCTCTGGAGAGGCCACATTCATGCTGCCCTAATCTCTGGAAGTTCAGAGGTTAGGCAGAGGGGAAAGCAAGCACAGAGGGAACATACTCTTTCCCTATCATCCCCCATACACCCTCATTAATTTTGTCCCTTTGCATGCCATTCCCCCAGGGGAACTCTACAAGTGAGAGAGCTATAGAGGACAAAAGCCTGTTTATGCAACAATAGCCACTGACTGGCTGGTCTATAGTAAATCATGGAGCTTTGAATCATGGAAAAAATTACTATAATTTGAAAACGACAGAGTGATGGTAACACATACTGGAAGAAGCTCTATTAACACATAATATTATTCTAACTTACTCACTTTAATTTCTTTAACAATATTTGTTTGACCAGCTGGATATCCTCATCTGATGGAAGGACAACACATTCTTCAACCTGTAGACAAATTCAAGTTATCACAAAAAAAAATCAGTTATTTAGAAATGTATACAAATTCTATATAATATTTGTGTAGTTCCAGAAAATCTCCATCTCCTCACAGTAGAGATTAGAACTTTCTGGGGGGTCATGAGAGGGTTTCTCAAAACCAAACAGTGTTTGAAAGTTGATAAAAATTGGTATTTCCAGAGGGTGGTGGGGATGGGGGGAGGGGTGTGTGTTAGTAAAACTCCCTTCCTTGGTAGAGATATGGTCAAGACAAGTATGTGTTCTTAATGTTGGTATACATTAATGAAATGTCAGTACTGTTTGTTACAGTGTCATCTCACACTGATTGAAACAGCTTGGGCTTCCTGTGGTTTGACAATCTTGTCACAGCATATATACCTCAATCCACCCCCAATGAAGAAGAAACTGCTGAGCCTCTGGTAAACTCCAAACTTTTGAAGAAAATGATTTGTTTTGTAGTTTGACCTTACGGTACTTTTCATGAGAAGATTTAATAACATTGCTAGAAATAAAATAAAAAATCAATAGAGCCAGATTTATTATACACTTTCACACAAAGGGCATGCCCGCAACTAGCAATAGCTAATCTAGGCGGGGGGATGTACTGGCAGGCAGACTGCTGCAACTGGTTAAAGAGACATCTTAAAGTTTAAACTAGCCATCAGTTGAATCAAATCATTGTATATAAACACAATGCTCATTGCCATAATTTCCCCACTCAAAAATCTCCCCTGACTGTAATTGCCTACCTCAAATAATAACCCCATCCTCTAACTTCACTTGAATAAAGAACCCTTCAAATTCTACACATGGACCTTCTCTTTCTTCCACCCTACCCATAAATCTGTGTCAAATTAAAAATTTAAACATGACATACACATATACATGCAAGTCAATGATTCAAGCTCTGAGGCTGAGGATGCTGTTGTTATTGACACTGATAGGAAGTCGAAGAAACCAAGCATGGCTTTTAGCATTAACAATGACAAATACATCTAGCCTAAGCAAACAGGCAATTTGAGATTTACATGTCATGGTGGTAAAGGCAAAATTGCAAGCGTGCCAACTTTGTAAGAGAGGTGAAAATGTGCTGGGCTTTTATGGTGAAAACTGTATGCACATGGTGTCCTTTTGACTGATATATAGAAATGTACAGATGCTGTTATAATACAATAACAACATAGCAACAACTGTTGCGCACGCTACAAATGCCTACGACATCTGAAACCCTGACCCTGTTTAGGACCATAAGAACTTCAAACATATGCCCTGTTTAGGACCAAAGAAAACGTTTTTTTATACTATATCTAGTCCTGAAAATGATCTAATGTTGACTGATGACTGGCTAAATAAATACTGAGGAACGTTTCTGATTTAGGATATACTTAAAACTTGACGAAAGTCTTGAAGCCATACCCTGTACAGGACATCTCATTAATATCCATACCCTGTTTAGGACAGGCTCTCTTGAATTATATACCCTATTCAGGACTGAGGGGTCAAAAACCATGCCCTATCCAGTGGCACGTCCCTGTATAGCCCTTATAAGGGAGTACCCCCCCCCCCCGGAATTGGGTAGCAACAAGGATGTAAACATGTTAGCTGAACTAGTCTATTTGTCCGTCTTTCTGGGCTTTCAGTCCAGCCCAGAGGTCTCCATTCTCGGTGCTGACCAAAAGGATCATGATCTGTGGGGACGAAACTGAGTTTACTCCAGGAGGAACTTTCAAGTGAGAGATGAAGCGAAAGATCAGATGGCTAGTTCCAGTCCCTTCTAGCTACAGTAGTTGAACTTGAGAACAGTTCATCAACTTTCCACTTACAATTGACTACTCGTTGTTGACTTTCCTAACAGTCCACTCTGAAGAACCAGCCCTGTAGACGTTGAAAACCAGAAGATCAAGAACTATTTTACAGATCTGAGTGAGGAAGAAAAACTAATATTATACTGCATGCACGTGCTAACTTATGTAATTGTCTCACCTTCCGTGCAGCTTCCTTGTCGTAGCCTTGAAGCATGGCGCTGAAAGAAGAAAGATCCCGTTTAGCAGAGTGCAAATTTTTACAAGATAAAATAAAATTCCACTTACCACCAAGCGTGCAGAAGAAGAAAGCTTCGAGATCGAACGAAAACACCGACTCGTCAACATGGCGGAATTCTTGTCTGCACATGCGCCTGCGGTTATCAAGGCCGCGATGGCCCTTGGGAACGTTCTCTTTTCGCGGCAGTCATCATGGCGGCTCAAATCAGCAAGAAGAAGAAGGTTGGAAAAACAGCAAAATCTCTCTTATAAAGCAATCATCTGAAATATCCGTTATACTGTAGTAAAATATAATTATTTGAGAATCTATTTACGTCATTATTTGGAAGCGATGTTCAAATTTTGGCCAAGGTTGAAATGGATTTTGTTGTTGTCGTAGCATCCGCAATTTGTAGAGGCTGTGTATCATTACTTCCAAATACCAGAAATCGACGAATACAGTTCTGAACCCTGGCTTATTAAAAAACAGATAAATAGAAAATATCGCTGTAGCAGTTTTGGAGGTAAATAAATCTTGTTAAAGTAGTTGTTTCGGCTGAAAATAACTCAGTTTTCAAGAGTGAAAATTTGAAATTTACATTCATAAAGTCCAGAAAATACCAATTAATATTTCCCTACCTTAGCTTTTGTATTTCTGTATTTCCAACTAATATTGTTAGGAGAACTGGCAAATTGTCTCGTGTTATTGATATTAGTCATCTCCATTATAGTTTGTTGCTGATGGCGTATTCAAAGCGGAGTTGAACGAGTTTTTAACTCGTGAATTAGCAGAAGATGGGTACAGTGGTGTGGAAGTTCGTGTTACTCCCATCCGAACCGAGATCATTATACTGGCCACCAGGACACAGAATGTTCTAGGAGAGAAGGGACGGCGCATCCGTGAACTAACATCCGTTGTACAGAAAAGGTTTGGATTCCCCGAAGGAACTGTTGAGGTAATGAACTTTAGATCCTTGGGTGTTTCTTATTATGGAGTCTCTGTTGGTTGTGCTACGTTTGGGGGCTTGCCAGGGTTGTTGTTAGGTTGTGCTTGTCTCGCAGAAGAGACCCCGTTCGGCTCATCTTGGTGTAAAAACCTGTGAAACTCACCAGTGACGTAAAACAAAGAACGCACAAGACAACAAAGAACTCGAAACAATATAGGACAGAAAAACAATAGCTCAAAAACAAAGAAAAAAGTCACAGGTTTTTACCCAGAGGTAAACCCCCTGTTCGGGTAAAATTTTGACGGGTGACTTGTTAATGAAACAGAGCTTGATTGAATGGCCACAAACAACAAGCAGGCCTTTTGCAACAAACAATCACATGGTGCAAAATATGCCATGCTGGAGGGCAAGCTTATCATTACTCCTGCACTGGGACGTCCAAAGCATATTATTAATCTTGCCCTCCATCATGGCAGATTTTGTACCAGGTGACTGTTTGTTGCAAAAGGCTTATTATGTTGAATTTCCGACCCGGATTGAAATATGAAAGTTGTACTCTTGATCAATCTTGTACAAGGATTGCTATCTAAAGGTTCACAGTGCCTTTCCAGGGCTGTCATTAAGTTTTGTGTCACCTGTAGCCTCGTTCTCCACACCCGTAGCAAACTTGTTACTTTGTGGTTAAATTCTATCAACAACAGGTAATTTCACCCGTAGCACCAAGGGAAAATCAAGCATACTCAGCCGTAACAGGTGTTACGGGTTACGGCCCTTAATTACAGCCCTGCTTTCTTTGAGAGCATAAATGGTACCAGTGAAGGTGAAATATTAGGGGAATTTGGTAAGATGCTGGATACTCAGGGGATTAGGAAAGGAAGTTGGCTCATCCTTAGGTTTGGAGCCCCTTTCCTTACCCAACATAACACCTGATGCAAAAGAAAGAGAAAGAATCATCTTGTTCAAGTCACCTTGCTTCCATCGTATGCCTTTTTCATCAAGAAATTCTACTGTGTGTTATCATTTCCACCTCAGCATAAATAAAAATGAGCATTGAGATCACTGCTATGATGTGGTCAACAAAATATCTGACCAGAAGTTCTATTTTTCTTCCAGTTGTATGCTGAAAAAGTGGCAACAAGGGGTCTGTGTGCTATTGCCCAGTGTGAGTCTCTAAGGTACAAGCTGATTGGTGGACTGGCAGTGCGCAGGTGAGAAGTTGTAACAGTTTTGCTGCTGACATTGTTGTGAGAAGTTCTGTGACAACTTAATCTTCAATGGTCCAGCACTCCAATCAAGTAAGTTTCTTATGATTTCTGAACAGGGCTTGTTATGGTGTACTTCGATTCATCATGGAGAGCGGCGCTAAGGGTTGTGAGGTAGTTGTATCTGGAAAGCTGCGTGGTCAGCGTGCAAAGTCCATGAAGTTTGTTGATGGTTTGATGATCCACAGTGGAGAACCAACCAATCACTATGTTGATACTGCCATCAGACATGTCTACCTTAGGCAGGGTATGTGTCCATTAATCACTGTTTGCTTTGGATGCAATAAAAATGCAACTGTAACAAGTATTTTCCGTAACGGAGATTTTACATATTGTTCCCTCTTCACACATAACTATTGACAACTGTTACCAGACACCTGTGGGACCAGAATTATCTGCTTATGGGAGGTTAAAAATATGTTGCTACTGTTAGGGTGTGGTAATTTATATTTGAACAAATATATCTCATTAGACATTTTGTTGTGCACAGTAGTATCGCTGAGTATTTTTATTTATTTTGTGTTGTATTTTGATGGAGCTGTAGGGCAAGTTGAAATACAAACAATTAGTAAAAATTCTCAGCAATACTTCTCAACGAAACGTCTAATAAGAGATTTATTATCCAACACTCCAAATTGTTTTGTCTGTGTGTGCACATTTCAAACCGGTTCTCTGGAGTCTACAGTAAATACTGTGTAATGTTTGTACTTGTTTTGGGTATTATTTGTGCTCTGCGAAGCACAGTTGGATAATGACGGTTGTTATTTTTTCTTGCATTCTGTTGGGAAGTCCAGATTTGGATTTTGAAATGAAACACAAACTCCAAAAATGGAATTTGCTAGATTTCAAAATCTATTTTTGGATGTGTTTTATTAGCTAATAAAGGAAATCCAAAATTTGGATTTCAAAATTGAAATCTGGATTTTGAACGAGGACATGGAACAACATACATGTACATTGTATCCATGTAAGAGTAAGCATAAATTATCAAATTTCCATTCAGCAACTGATCTTCTGTCTCTCGACAGAAGAATGGTTATAAAGAATCTCTAAAATTGAATGAGACATCCTCTTCAAGTTTATTTGCTGAAAGTATTTTCTGTTTTCAGGTGTGCTTGGAATCAAGGTAAAGATCATGCTTCCATGGGACCCCACTGGCAAAACTGGCCCAAAGAAGCCTCTCCCAGATCACGTCAGTATTGTGGAGCCTAAAGAGGAAGTGGTACCAGCCACTCCAATCTCTGAACACAAGGGAGGAAAACCTGAACAGCCTGCAGTTCCTGTTATATAAAAGCTTCCAGGTACGTTTTACCTGCGACAAGTTACTGTAATCACCATCTATCCAATCAGTGTCATTTGATACACATGACAATTCTTAATCAAAGTGACTGCACCAACCAGCCATTGGACCCTTGACAGTCGAACCTTGAAAGTGTTTGCTTCAGAGAGATTTAAAAAATAGTGCTTGCATGTGGCTGGGAACATGACTTTGTTTGCTGTGTTTGCCAAAGTGTTGAAGAGTGGAGGGTGGACTGTGTGCAGCCAGGGTTTATCAATTTGCTGAAAGTCGTCCCACATTGCAGCCTGAGCACAGAGCTGTCATTTTTGGCATGTGTAGTTCTTGTTCGCTGTTTTCATTAGACCAATTCTGATAAATTAACATTCTAAGTTAATTTTTATTCTATTTTGTTTTCAGGTTTGAAAGAATCATCCAGCTGTTTTCCATCTTGCTGTGTAAAAAAATAATTCCAAGTATAGAAAATAAACATCTCTCAAACATACTGGAACCTGTCTTGTTTATTGTGTTTGTTTACAATTTACTTAACCCTCACAAAATGTAAGGTTGGTCTAAGTTGGCTATTAAAAATGTAATCTTAAAGGGGTGAGAAGTCTACATCAACAGAAAATATCTTAATTTTCCCTGTTTCAGAGAATCCAAGGATTTCCAATGTGGTTTTGGAGGCGAGCGTGGCCTAGTGGTCAGGGCGCTAGACTTGTAATCAGGTGGTCCCGGGTTTGAGTCCTCCTCCCTGCCACTAAAACGGATTTGTCTTCGGTGGCCCCGAATTCAACTCCTCCACGCTTTGTAAATAGCCAACTGGTCTGCCTCCTGCCAGTTGGGATTTTTAAGAACTTTCTGTTTCATTTACAATATTTGTTTACGTATTTACAGTGTTCCCAATTAGCACAGTGGTGCTAGATAAATTGACACTTAAATAAAGTCTTTATTATTATTATTTATTATTAAAAGTTCTGTAAAATGATAACAAAAATATCCTTTTGTTATAATTATTATTATTGTAGTTATAGCTGCAGATTGTCACATTTCATCAAACATCCCTGAGGCTTGCATAGCTTTTCCAGAGATGTTGTCATCTTGTGTGGCATATGTCTATAATTTATTTGCATCATTGGAAGTTGTGATCCAATGGAAACTATCCTCATCCTCCTCCCTAAAACAGAAGAAAAATTTTGTAAGACCTTAAAGGGCTGTTATTTATTATGACAAGGGAGGGTCTGCACATTGTACTGTTTGCATTGTTCGGTATGCAAGCGCCCCTTCTTAAACTAGTTCTTAAAAAGAAACCAATAAAGCGATAAAATAAAGAAAGAATGAAAATAATAAATGTATATGACAGAGGAGTTGAAATTTGATCTTGAAATGTTTTGGTCATCAAAATTTTTTAAAGACTCTCAGACAAACATCCCTTCTGTTAGACCTCCCCCCACCCTGATCATGATTATGACCCCCTTGTCAGAACATACCTTGTTCAGGTCAACACCAATGTCTTCAAATTTTGTCATCTTTCCACCAAACTTGTCAACTTTTCTGGCTCTCTAAAATATGATATGGTTATGGGAGTTAATATTAATAAGAATGTTGTGAATATCCTTCTCAGGCCTTGGTTGTTCAAAGAGTGGATAATGCTATCCATCAGATAAATCACTATCCAGTGGATAGTGTAGTATTTTTTCCAACACTTATGCACTGGATAGTGATTTATCCGGTGGATAGCATTATCTACTCTGAACAACTGGGTGCAGGTGTACATGTATATTTCTGAAATAGTAACATCAACTTACAGATTCTCTGATCTCTCTGTCTTTCAGATCCTTTCTGTCAGCCTCGATCTGTTTGCAAACATTGCAACAAATTAAATGTTACATGAAAATCGACACTGGCATTCAATTCAATAGTATCATGGTAGGGAGGCGGACTGACCTAATGGTCAATGCGCTGGACCCCAATTTGAATGGCCAGGGTCAACATGATGGTGTTCTTGGGCAAGACATGTTACTCCCGCAGAGCCTCTCCACCCAGGTGTATAAAGGGTTTTAGCATGTTTTTGGGTGAATCTGACTGAATGCTGGGGAGTAGCCTGCGATGGTCAAGCATCTCATTCAGGTTGCCGGGTGGGGGAGCAATACTCCTAGCTTCATGCTACAGAAACCAGTGGTAAGTATCGGCAGCTATGAGCCACGTTACTGGTAGGTGTAGTAAACTTTTTCTTTCATAAATCCACCTGAAGTACCAAAGACTTCTTTAAATGACCACCTTAAGCTTGTCACCATGCCCTTGAAGGTTATGGTTGCTTTTTTTCTCAAGCCAGCAAAAATTTATACAATTTCTTGAGAAGATTTTCACGCAAGTTTGTTTAAATCCGTCATTCAAATCTGCAACAGGACACAGTGCAGCAGGCATTAATTTTTACCCGTGCTTTGATTCTGGCTTTTTCCTGATCTTCCAACTTTTTCTTTTCCAATAATTTCCTTCTTTCTTCTTGTAATTGTTTTTCCTTCTCTGTGAGCTGCAATCGACACAAACATTTAAATTGTGAGATTCACACTAAGTATTTTTGTGAGATTTGATTGACAACATAAACTCTTATTTAGTATAGAAGTAATAAACAACAGTTGGGACTTGCAAGCATTTCAATTTAATGCTTAAAAATTGCACAATTTGCAGTATTTGGTTTGTAGAGGTCTTGTGTGTCACATAATTTTTTTATTAATATATAGTTTGAAAAAGAATGGTGATAATAAGAGAGACCAAGGTTTATCCACTTTTCAACTATTTGCACTCACAGGTTCAGATTTTGAAGCTGCTCCTGCACTTGATCTTGAAGGAATAGCTCTAAAAAATGCAATAAATGTCAGTTACGTTTATGGTACATAGAAAACATGTTGTGGTAAATTAGTTACAATAATGTAATATATATTTCCAGTAAATCTGAAATGAGATACAGTCAACTCTATCTTTAGTCAACAGACACCTGTAAAATCACCAGTATGTCAATAATACGGACATCTGTTGTATGTGCCTGGGCCATTATTCAGTCAGTTTCCTGTATCTAAATTCTCTGTACGCTAGGCACCTCTACAAGATGGACAGTTGCTTCAGTCCCAAAGACGCCCATCTTAGCGAGTCGACTATCTAGTTGAAACTAGTCGAATGGATACCTCCCATTATTAGGCAGACAAGAGTTTCCAGATACTGGCTCATGACAACCCACCCAACCCTTCACACGTGAATCCACACTATATTTGTACTATAAATAGGGTTCATTGCATCTGTTGGCATGGGCCATACAGTGCTCTGATAAATAGCTTTATCAGGAGTTGAACTTTGAATCAGAGGTACTCCCTTCTCTGGAGAGGCCACATTCATGCTGCCCTAATCTCTGGAAGTTCAGAGGTTAGGCAGAGGGGAAAGCAAGCACGGAGGGAACATACTCTTTCCCTATCATCCCCCATACACCCTCATTAATTTTGTCCCTTTGCATGCCATTCCCCCAGGGGAACTCTACAAGTGAGAGAGCTATAGAGGACAAAAGCCTGTTTATGCAACAATAGCCACTGACTGGCTGGTCTATAGTAAATCATGGAGCTTTGAATCATGGAAAAAAATTACTATAATTTGAAACGACAGAGTGATGGTAACACATACTGGAAGAAGCTCTATTAACACATAATATTATTCTAACTTACTCACTTTAATTTCTTTAACAATATTTGTTTGACCAGCTGGATATCCTCATCTGATGGAAGGACAACACATTCTTCAACCTGTAGACAAATTCAAATTATCACATAAAAAATAATCAGTTATTTAGAAATGTATACAAATTCTATATAATATTTGTGTAGTTCCAGAAAATCTCCATCTCCTCACAGTAGAGATTAGAACTTTCTGGGGGGTCATGAGAGGGTTTCTCAAAACCAAACAGTGTTTGAAAGTTGATAAAAATTGGTATTTCCAGAGGGTGGTGGGGATGGGGGGAGGGGTGTGTGTTAGTAAAACTCCCTTCCTTGGTAGAGATATGGTCAAGACAAGTATGTGTTCTTAATGTTGGTATACATTAATGAAATGCCAGTACTGTTTGTTACAGTGTCATCTCACACTGATTGAAACAGCTTGGGCTTCCTGTGGTTTGACAATTCTTGTCACAGCATATATACCTCAATCCACCCCCAATGAAGAAGAAACTGCTGAGCCTCTGGTAAACTCCAAACTTTTGAAGAAAATGATTTGTTTTGTAGTTTGATCTTACGGTACTTTTCATGAGAAGATTTAATAACGTTGCTAGAAATAAAATAAAAAATCAATAGAGCCAGATTTATTATACACTTTCACACAAAGGGCATGCCCGCAACTAGCAATAGCTAATCTAGGCGGGGGGATGTTAAAAAAACCAGTATGCACTGTACTATCTTACATAAGAAGGATCTCAAAGGATCTCCTTTCCACTCCCCTTCCTTACAAAAGCCTTTATAAGTTGGACGTGCAAGACTCCATGTAAACAAGTGTATTGTTCGTTTTTTTAAACAGGAAGTAAACTAATCAGCTTTTGTGAGCACCAGATGAAACCCCTTGTTTAATGAATATTAAATTCTACAGTAGGTTTACTTTGCAAGTGTTAGCAGGGTTTCTATTGCTTGTCTCGCCGTTTCACGGTCGTGTTCCTTGCAAAGCATCTGCAGTGACGAAAATAGTGCGTGTTCTCTTTCACCTTCTCCCAGCTGGCTACAACCCTGTAATGAACAGATTACAATGAGGATTTCATTCGGATTTAGAGACCAACATTATGTACAATCACACGATAAAGAAATGTGAAACGCAACCATCTCACCGAATTTGCGGCCATGTTTACAGTGAATCAGCGACTTTTGTTATTCTCCTAGTTGTTCTCGTTTACATGACAGAGAAATTGCGGCAATGATAGTCCGCTGACTCAATATAGCAGGCTCAGCTCTTTTTCGATGAGGATTTGTCAATGGATTTGTCCGATTTGTCCGTGTGTGCACTGTTTTTATTTTTTTCGCTTCAAGCCATTGATATTCTAGAATGCCGTGTTGAAGTTTATATTGGAAACAGGAATGGATAAAAGGCCACTATTTCTTGGAAAAGGCAGAGGAAGAGGCCGCGGAATTGGAAATGAACGAAACAGCCCAAAGTCGGCTGGACGATCCGTTGGCGGATATTCGTCCGCTGCGAAATGGGGAAATTCCAGAAACGCGGTTACAAATGGCGATGGAAATTCTCCCAAAGCGCCTGAAGTTTCAAAGGAGAGACAAGAAAAAGCCGATAAAATAAAGGAGTCTGCGAAGAAGTATTTAGACAGAGTGGATGACGACTTTGAAGACTCCTCAGAGGACGAAGAAATCAATGACAGCGAAATATTGAACAACACGCTGAAGAACTACAGAAACACCTCACAAGGTATTACTACTTTGAAAATAAAAGCGCTTCCCTTTTACTAGGCAAATTAAATGAGGCTAAATGGATTTAGGCAAGGTTAAAACTAAGCCAATGCAGCGGCTGCATTAATATTATGTGGGGGGTTCCAGGGAGGTTTGCAGGGGCACTGCCATGTGCTTTGCTTCATTGCCTGCTAGCTTGCTCGCTTTGTTTCCCTCCCTCCCTCCCACAGTCTTTGGTAAGTATTCATTCCACACACTGGTTCTTCAGTGTTGTGTTGACAGGTGCCTTGGAGGTGGGCTGTGGCAGGGTTGCCATGGTGACCTCCTTGCTGCTGAGGAGATTGCTGCTCTCCTCTGTCGCTACCTTTACGGCACCTACCCTCCAATACTTCAATTGGCTTCAAGTTTTAATGTTTGTTATAATTATAGAAGATTCTATTTCGGACAGTTCATTTGCTTATGCACCTATCAATGTTAAGCCCGAGAGGAGGGGAGTAGGATATTCCCCACCCGGGACAACATAATTGGTCAAAAGTATCAAAAGTGTCACAATCCTGTGGGTAGCCTGCCCCCCCTTCCCAGCTTAGCATTGATAGGTGCATTACTTTTGTCACCCCTCCCCAAACAATCAGTACCCCCTACTTTGGGACTTAGGAGCCATCTATCTTGTTGGATCACACTGACCAGGGCCACCAACACAAGTTGACCAGCATTTAATTTCTCCTTACTTAGCAGGTCATTTCTGTCTTGTTATTTTGCAGATACTGAAGGAGATCTGAAGAGAACTGCTCAGTATTTGATTGACTCCTGCAAACCTGGCTCTTGTGTGTGTTTAATATGCATTGCTTCCATCAAGCACATAGATGCAGTGAGTATTGGCTAAACTTCAGAATACAGGGCCACCTTCGTCCACATATACCAAATGAGCTGGCTTGTTTGGCCCATTTGCTCTCTGCTGAGTGAAACTAACCAGACAAGCCAACAGCAGTAACTATTTTATCTAACTGACATACAGCACTCAACAATGCTCTCCATTTAAACAAAAAGCTTCTAATTGGGTAATTCCACTTATGATCTAACCCCAACCCCCTATCCATCCCGAACAACCTCATTCAGTTACTTCTCTTTCAGGGTAGTTGGGGAGGGGAGGGGGGAGTAGAGGCAAAGTTGATTTTAATATTTATTTCAAGTGCTACTATGATCCATGTTTTGCACCTTGCTCTTTTGAGGCAATCATGCAGTAATAGGAGGTATTTTATTTTTTTTATTTCAGGTATGGAATTGTAGCCAGTGTTTTTCAACCCTTCATCTTCAATGTATTCAGAAGTGGGCCAGGGATGGTGCTGCCTATAATCTCCTCTCCTCTGATGACAACATGACTCAAGCAGATCTGCCTTGGCACTGGTGTGTATTCAACAACTGATCTCTTAGTTTTATGTTGACAGGTGTTTGGAGGTGGGCTGGGGCTCAGTTGCCATGGTGACTTCCTTGCTGTTGAGGAGATTGCTGCCCTTCTCTATTGCTACCTTTATGGTACCTTCCCTCCAACACCTCAATTGGCTTAGATTTTTAAAGACCCTTTATCACTTACCGTGATGCACCGCGCATTGTTTATTATGAAATGTGTGCACTGACCGGAACGAGTCCGGATGAATGACCTCTGAAGCATTTGTCTACAGCTGTGATGGCACAAAAGGAAAACATGACCTCTAACCTTGAAATGGAAACTGAATCTTGCAAATCAAGTATTCGCTATAATGGCGGTTTCATGGTCCATGATTCGGTTGTTTGTTTGCGGTGCATCACGGTAAGTGATAAAGGGTCTTTAAGGTGAAACTAATAAAACCGTGAACACTAGAAATATTTATGGAATACTATTGTGTTACAAGGAAAAAGCCAATCAGGTACGAGAAAACTAAACTGCTAACATCAACAGTAATTAGTTTGCGGTGTTGAGGTTTGTTTGCGTGTCGCTACACAATAAGGTAAGGTAAGGTAAGGTAAGTCTGCAGTCGGGCCTAGTGGCCCATCAGGCCGGAGCTTATCCCGGTTTCTGTAGCATGAAGCGACAGAGAGTATTTCTACTCCCCCCTGGATGGGATGCTAGTCCATCACAGGGTTACCCCCCAGCAGTAAATTCGCCGGTACCCATTTATACACCTGGGTGAAGAGAGGCACTGTGAGAGTAAAGTGTATTGCCCAAGAACACAACGCAGTGGCCCGGCCAGGACTCGAACCCGGACCGTCCGATCCAGAGTCCAGCGCACTAACCATTAGGCCACTGCGCCTCCCACATGCCTCGCTACACAATAATAAACATAATTTCTTGAAATATTTCAGGCGTCCATGGTTTTCTTAGGGTCCGTTTCTTTAAAAAAATCCAAGATTGGATTCTTAAATCTGAAAACAGACTTTTCGTTTCTTTATTAATCAGATTAATCCAAGATCACTCGGATCATGGTGCATCAAAGAAACTGAAAAATCCTTGCCCAGAGTGCATTCTTTGGTTCCTTTGATGCACCATGATCTGAGTGATCTTGGATTAATCTGTTTAATGAAGAAATGCAAAATCCGGTTTCGGATTTAAGAATGCAATCGTGGATTTTTTTAAAGAAATGCATCCTTAGTCTGACATTAAATAGTGATTAATAGTATTTCCTCTAATTTAGCCCCAAGTGTAGGTATGAATTCAAACAGTCAGAGTGTCCTACAAGGTATTATTGCTTTTGTGAAAAGCAGGTAGGTACTGAGCTAATAATGATTGAAATTTTTCTGGTTTGCCTGATTTATTGTTTTGTATCATATTGTTTAGAAATATATACTTTATACCAAAATATTGTCATTAATTCTGTCCTGAACATAACAATTGAGACCAAAATCCATAATTCACACCCCTAAGCGAGATGACGAGCATCCCCACCCTTCTCATAAATAGAAGTTCCCCGGGATTAGCTTGTTTTGGCTGAATGCCACTTTCAATATGATTATTTATTGGGTAAGGCAGAGGTTTGACCTTCCATTGAGAGAACCCTGACTTCTTCTTCACTATAGCTTGCCTGTCTTTGATTAATTTCATCATTTGTAAACAATTAATGATTGCCTTATTTTTTTTATATATATTTTCAGGAAAACCCTTCATTTGATCCATGGCTTACACCCCACTCTTGTGGCCAATCTTGCAGTAAACCTCTCAAACCAGAATGCGGTCATGACTGCCTGCTGCTCTGTCATCCAGGTACCAAACTGTGTTTAGGTGTCAAACTTTTTTCAGTGTAAAAAATTTACATTTTGCCAAGCAGAGCTTGAAAGTCTGGTTATCTGGGACAAGTAGATTTTTGTGCAGGGCAAGTACCTTTTCATTCTCATTTAACAAGTGGGCAGGGGACCAGGAAAGTCATCTGCCAACTAAATCATAAATTAAATTAAAATGTAGACTAAAACAAGGCATACAATTTCCTAAGCCAAACAACAACAACTTTAATTTATTTGTCTTTAAGTACAAGTTGGGATAGTTTGCCCCACAAATAGCTGAGAAGCTAGTTGAGACGGGGCAAGACAAATACATGAACAACTCAAATAACTACCTTCAGTAATTACCTCCAATAATTTTAGAGCAGCTTGTAAGCTGGAATTCAAGTTTTTTAAACCACAAAACACATCTAAGGATGCTGGTTGCATTTGAATTCTCATTCTCCTAATCTTGTGTTTGATCCAATCATCCAGAGGATTGCAAAGTTGAAGAGGACCTTACTGAGGTTATTCTGTATTTTAGTTACTAACAGACGTGTAGTAACGTAGGTGAATTTGTTTTGGAAGATAGCTTTTAATTTTACTTCTCTGTCCCACCCACAGGTCCATGTCCTCCTTGTCCAAAGACTGTCCGTGCGTCATGTCACTGTGGATCTCATCCACCTGTGGTCAGACGGTGCAGTGCTAAATCATGGTCTTGCGGCAAGCCCTGTGGAAAGCTCCTGTCATGTGATCACCACAACTGTGAATTTCCATGTCATTCTGGTATTGTACATGTTGTGGTTTAAATTTATCCTTGGTTTAGAATTTTTTAAACCAGTTTGATGTTGATTTCCCTTTTTTTCAGACTATGCTAATCAACATGACACAACGAGCAATGAAAATCAAACTGGTTTAAAAAATTTTAAACCAAAGATAAAATTAAAGCACAACATACACATATTTGATCCGGTGATTGAACTTCAGATATAGGCTGACTAAAGAGTTTAGCCATTCTGTAACCTTTGATTATTCCCTGGGGAAAGTCTCAGTGAAACATTACATTTATCATTAGAATTATTATCCCTTGTTCTGTAGGTGAGTGTCTGCCATGTCCCAAGGAAAGTATACAGAGCTGTCTGTGTGGAAAAAAGTCAAGTAAAAGACCTTGTGCTAGTCCAGAGTGGCAGTGTGAACAGGTACACACCTTGCTTTGCCCTTTTGAATTTAAATCTTTATTTTTCATTCTATTAAACATTTCAACTCTGATCCAAAGCAGGTCAACATCGAAATACAATAATTATCCATATACTTGGCCAAATTGATCGTCAAAACACACTCTGTGTGGGCCGCAATGGCCCTGAAGATGATTGGTTCACACAATGAATTTCAACCAATCAGATTACGTTCAGACCATTTGAAGCGGGAAAACCATCGAGGTGTGTACGAGCGAACAGCAAGCTTTGAAGTTCAGTTTCACACAAAAAGCTACAAAATGCATAGTTTTCGGAGATAAAAATCAGTCTACTTGTTATAAATGGGAAGAATACAGACCAAAAGTTTGGATTTAGACTTGAAGATAGGCTAGAAGCAAGGGCACGATCCAGAAGAAACAAAGAAAGCAAGTTCTTGTCGTCTTTACAAGAAACGAAACGTTCACTTGATTGAAGTACTGCGGGAAGTTTACACCGATGATCAACTGGAAATTGTAAGTTCGTTAAATATTAGGTTTATCTGTGTTCTTAACTCATTGGCGATTATTTTCAGAGACTTTGTAGCTATATCGGCAAAGTTCTGCACCTGTTGAGAACATATCGGTCCAGCTTTTACAGTTATAACATTTTCAGTGCGAAGTAAGTTCTTACTTGTATTCTTGAAAATGTAATTAAATTTGTGAGTCAGCAGGATGTTATTTGGCCTTGTATATTGATAATAATGACATTAACATGACTTTTATCGGGAATATTGTTTATCCGCACCCTTTTAGTGTTGCGGGCGCCAATAAACAATAATCCCTCAAAAAGTCATGTTTAAGACCCCATTAGCAACTGGATTGTGCTGTATGGAAGTCCGGTATGGTCCTTTGGCACCATGGTGTTGCATAATAGGGTGCAAACGATTTTCAGTCTGATCTGCTCACCATCTCAAATCAGCTCTTAGCTAGAGGAAATCAAAGGAAATCTTCACCTTGGTGCAGCAAAATTCTCATAATTGACATTAAAAATGATCATATTTATCAACATTGTTGTCTCTCCTTCCAAATGTCAGGTTTGTAACAAAGTTTTGCCCTGTGGCCATCATCGATGTGAAAGACTGTGTCATGCAGATAACTGTGGTGATTGTCCAAGAACAGGAGATAGGAAGTGTCCCTGTGGACAAACAAGCAAGTATTAAATACATGCACATTACTGAAATCAAGTTATATTTTAAAGAATTTAATTTTATCTCAATTTCATCCATACTGTCAGGTGTTTCACTACCATGCACTGAAGATGTCCCGACTTGTGGAGGCACCTGCGACAAGCCATTAGCTTGTGGCAGACATAAATGTACTCAGCAGTGTCACACAGGATCTTGTGGAGTGTGCCGACAATTGGTCACAAGAACCTGTCGCTGTGGCAAGCGTGAGAAGAATGTCTTGTGTTCGCAAGAGTTTCTGTGCGAAGTCAAGTGTCTTAAGTTGAGGCAATGTGAACGTCATCCATGTAAAAGAAAGGTGAGCTTAGAAATATATTATGCACAGTTTTTTTAGCTATTAAGTTCTTACATACATAATACAGGCTAGGGTTGTAAAACATAACCAGTTGTTGGTGAAAATGAGCACCTACTTTATAATCTCAGTTGGCTACTCTGAAGTTAATGATTTTCAATATTATTGATTGACAGTGCTGTGATGGAAGTTGTCCTCCATGTGAGCTGACTTGTAACCGAACCCTGAACTGTAGGAATCACAAATGCCCATCGCAATGCCACAGAGGTAGTTGTAGTGACACATTCAGAAATTGTACTGTTTAGTTTTAGGCTTTTGAGGGAAAGGGTTCAAAGTATTTAGTTTTGATGATGATGATGATGATGATGATGATGATGATGATGATGATGATAGTTTCAATAAAATGGTTATTTTGGATTAAAATAATAACATCTTTATTATTTAAAAACAGTACGGTAAATTATAATGTCGCTCTGTAATAATAGTAATGATAATGATAACATTTGATAACAATTAATTTCAAATAAGTGACAACATTTTTAAAATGTCTGAACATGTTTCAAAATATGCAAAGAGCATGGAATATATTAAGTTCTGTTCAGAAAAGTGCTAATGAGTAACAATAGAAAATTACAGTAAAGAAAAGTGGGAGAATTACAATGCATGTCTACAATTTAAAACTGTTGTCACTTATTTGAAATTAATTGTTATCTTCCTGCTATCTTGACCTTTCGGTAATCATAATAATTTGTAATAAATAATAATAATAATAATAATAATTTTATTAATAATAAACCTTTATTTACAATTCAAAGAAACTATTTAGTAACAATCAATTAAAAATTTAAAAAGCCTACAGTACTAAAAGATGACTGGAGATATAATAATAATATTATAATAACAACAACATTTAATAAGAAAACAAATCTGTTCAATAAAATTCTTCTATCACCAGTGATACATGGTCTGTTAAAATGCTGGGTACTTACCCCTAAGTTTGACATCTCTTCTCCTTACATCACCCCTGTAGGTCCATGTTACCCATGTCCCCTCCCAGTGGATGTGAAGTGTTTCTGTGGTGCTACAGTACTGACGTTACCATGCGGTCGAGAAAAAATCACCAAGCCACCAAAGTGTGCAGAACTTTGCAGGTATGTCTACTGTACATAAGGTAAAGTCTGCATACAATCCAAGCGGCCCATCAGGCTGGAGCTTATCCCAAATTCCTTAGCATGAAGCGACAGAGACTACGGTATTTCTACTTGCCCCTGGATGGGATGCTAGTCCATTGCAGGGTTACTCCCCAGCGGTAAATTTGCTGATACCCATTTATACACCTGGGCGAAGAGAGGCATTGTGAGATTAAAGTGTCTTGCCCAAGAACACAACGCAGTGCCCCGATTGAGGCTTGAACCTGGACCGTCCGATCCGGAGTCAAGTGCACTAACCGTAAGGCCACCACCCCTCCCACCAACTACTGTGCGTACTTCATTTTATGAGCAGTTTAAAGCTTCAGTTATATGGTTTCAGGTACCCAAGACAACCCTCTCCCCCCTGAGACAACTTTTCCGAGTGTTTATATGACAAAAAAATTGTCCCTGTCAGCTGAGTTAAATTTGACCCTGTTTGATTATTCATAAAGTATTTTTAAATTAATATTCAAAATCACTAGTTATCCTTCTTCCTCTGAATTCCTTTTGTTTATTTGATTGCTGGAGGCCTTGCTGGGTTAAATTCTATTTCTTTAGTGCAATGTTTTGCTCAGAAACCTGAAATCTGGACGATATGTGACACATGGCACGTTAAGAGTTGTCCCAGGTAAGCGTTTATATGAGAAAAAGTTTTCCCGTCTGCCAGGGTTACCCTACGTGCCGAGATGAGACAACTTGCATACCCGAGTTGTCTCGTCCTCCCAAGACAACTTGGGTAGGATCATGTAAACGGTTGGAGGAATTTTGCAACATTTTAGTGAAAAGTTAGCTCGCCCAGGGTAACTCGGGGGAGGGTTGTCTCAGGTACCCGAGACCATATAAATGGGGCCTAACTCAAGGTCACCAGTTTTTTTTCTGGATTGGTTACAATTGGGTGACCCAATAGTTGAAATGGCTAGGTATATTTGACTGTGTTTTTTATTCAATTGGGCAACTGGAATATATAACAGTCAATGGTGAATTCTGCTCTTGACAACTGGTTTGTCTTGAAGTAGCTAGTAAGTAACTGATTTGATCAGGCCATCGTGATAATTTGAAACTGAAAATAGAGGTGTCTAGTGTGTGTAAATATTCATTTGGTTCAGCTTTCTTCTCTCCATTATTTTGGATTTTGCAAGTCACTCAGAGCACTCAGCTTCAAGTCCCATCATTTCCCTAAATAAATTTAATAAAAGATTTAATTTAAAGGCATCAATTTTACACGTACTGCTGATGTTTTCACAGTCATCCTCCTGATTGTCATCACCCTCAACGCAAGGTGAGCATGACAGAGGTTTATTCCGAATAGCAATTTATGCTGCCTTTGAATATAATTCAGCCTACAACTAATGAGGACATTGGGTACCTTAATGAGAGAAAAAAGAAAACAAGCCTGCATATGAGTCTAGTGGCCTGGTAGGCCAGAGCTTATCTCGGTTTCCTTAGCATGAAGTGACAGAGGGCACTTCTACTTCCCCCCTGGACGGGATACTAGTCCATCGCAGGGCTATCCCCCAGCAGAGTCAATTCGCTGGTACCCATTTATACACCTGGGTGAAGAGAGGCACTGCGAGAGCAAAGTGTCTTGCCAAGAACACAACACAGTGCCCTGGCAAAGGCTTGAACCTTGACCATCCGACCCAGAGTACAGCATACTAACCATTAGGCTACCGCGCCTCCCACTTAATTATTGAAACCCAAATAAAGATGGCCCACCCAGCCCCATCACAATCAGGAGCTCCACACCAAAGAGAAATCGTCCCACTGACAACCTAACAGACAGTTTGTTTTTTCTTTTTTGTTCTTGTAGCGTCATCACTGCCATTATGGTGCCTGTCCTCCATGCCGTCAACGCTGTAATCTTTCTCTTCCCTGTGGGCACATTTGTACTGCCAGTTGCCATGACAATAAACCCAACTCATCTAAACCAGCAAAGGTTTGTACAGTTAGTAATAAAAATTATTCAATATATGCCGACCTGTACAGGTAGTGTATCTTCAGTACTTCAATGTGCAGCTAGCTAGCATTTACTGTACCTGTGTCAGTGACATTGGCAATAATAATACTTACCACTGGTAAAGATTACTTGTGTCACTAAATTTTACCTGTCAGTAAATTTTTACTAGTGTGGGTAAAGTTTACTAGCATGGGTAAAGCTTACCAGTGTGGGTAAAGTTTACCTGTGTGGATAAAGTTTACCTGTGTGGGTAAAGTTTACCTGTGTGGGTAAAGCTTACCGGTGTGGGTAAAGTTTACCTGTGTGGATAAAGTTTACCTATGTGAGTAAAGTTTACCTGTGTGGGTAAAGTTTACCTGTGTGGGTAAAGTTTACCTGTGTGGGTAAAGTTTACCTGTGTGGGTAAAGTTTACCTGTGTGGGTAAATTTTACCTGTGTGGGTAAAGTTTATCTGTGTGAGTAAAGTTTATCTGTGTGAGTAAAGTTTACCTGTGTGGGTAAAGTTTACCTGTGTGAGTAAAGCTTACCGGTGTGGGTAAAGTTTACCTGTGTGAGTAAAGTTTACCTGTGTGGATAAAGTTTACCTGTGTGGGTAAAGTTTACCTGTGTGGGTAAAGCTTACCGGTGTGGGTAAAGTTTACCTGTGTGGATAAAGTTTACCTATGTGAGTAAAGTTTACCTGTGTGGGTAAAGTTTACCTGTGTGGGTAAAGTTTACCTGTGTGGGTAAAGTTTACCTGTGTGGGTAAATTTTACCTGTGTGGGTAAAGTTTATCTGTGTGAGTAAAGTTTATCTGTGTGAGTAAAGTTTACCTGTGTGGGTAAAGTTTACCTGTGTGAGTAAAGCTTACCGGTGTGGGTAAAGTTTACCTGTGTGAGTAAAGTTTACCTGTGTGGATAAAGTTTATCTGTGTGAGTAAAGTTTACCTGTGTGAGTAAAGTTTACCTGTGTGAGTAAAGTTTACCTGTGTGGATAAAGTTTACCTGTGTGAGTAAAGTTTACCTGTGTGAGTAAAGTTTACCTGTGTGGGTAAAGTTTACCTGTGTGGGTAAAGTTTACCTGTGTGGGTAAAGTTTACCTGTGTGAGTAGAGTTTACCTGTGTGGGTAAAGTTTACCTGTGTGGATAAAGTTTATCTGTGTGAGTAAAGTTTGCCTGTGTGGGTAAAGTTTACCTGTGTGGGTAAAGTTTACCTGTGTGGATAAAGTTTATCTGTGTGAGTAAAGTTTGCCTGTGTGGGTAAAGTTTACCTGTGTAGGTAAAGTTTACCTGTGTGGGTAAAGCTTACCGGTGTGGGTAAAGTTTACCTGTGTGGGTAAAGTTTACCCATGTGGGTAAAGTTTACCTGTGTGGATAAAGTTTATCTGTGTGAGTAAAGTTTACCTGTGTGGATAAAGTTTATCTGTGTAGGTAAAGTTTACCTGTGTAGGTAAAGTTTACCTGTGTGGGTAAAGCTTACCGGTGTGGGTAAAGTTTACCTGTGTGGGTAAAGCTTATCTGTGTGAGTAAAGTTTGCCTGTGTGGGTAAAGTTTACCTGTGTAGGTAAAGTTTACCTGTGTGGGTAAAGCTTACCGGTGTGGGTAAAGTTTACCTGTGTGGGTAACGTTTACCTGTGTGGGTAAAGTTTACCTGTGTGGGTAAAGTTCACCTGTGAAGGTAAAGTTTACCTGTGTGAGTAAAGTTTACCTGTGTGGGTAAAGTTCACCTGTGTGGGTAAAGTTTACCTGTGTGGGTAAAGTTCACCTGTGTGGGTAAAGTTTACCTGTGTGGGTAAAGTTTACCTGTGTGGGTAAAGTTTACCTGTGTGGGTAAAGTTTGCATGTGTGGGTAAAGTTTACCTGTGTGGGTAAAGTTTACCTGTGTGGGTAAAGTTTACTAGTGTGGGTAAACTTTACCTGTGTGGGTAAAGTTCACCTGTGTAGGTAAAGTTTACCTGTGTCCTGTGTGGGTAAAGTTTGCCTGTGTGGGTAAAGTTTACCTGTGTGGGTAAAGTTTACCTGTGTGGGTAAAGTTTACCTGTGTGGGTAAAGTTTGCCTGTGTGGGTAAAGTTTACCTGTGTGGGTAAAGTTTACCTATGTGGGTAAAGTTTACTAGTGTGGGTAAAGTTTACCTGTGTGGGTAAAGTTTACCTGTGTGGGTAAAGTTTACCTGTGTGGGTAAAGTTTACCTGTGTGAGTGAAGTTTACCTGTGTGGGTAAAGTTTACCTGTGTGAGTAAAGTTTACCTGTGTGGGTAAAGTTTACCTGTGTGGGTACCTGTGTGAGTAAAGTTTACCTGTGTGGGTAACGTTTACCTGTGTGGGTAAAGTTCACCTGTGTGGGTAAAGTTTACCTGTGTGGGTAAAGTTTGCCTGTGTGGGTAAAGTTTACCTGTGTGGGTAAAGTTCACCTGTGTGGGTAAAGTTTACCTGTGTGGGTAAAGTTTACCTGTGTGGGTAAAGTTTACCTGTGTGGGTAAAGTTTACCTGTGTGGGTAAAGTTTGCCTGTGTGGGTAAAGTTTACCTGTGTGGGTAAAGTTTACCTGTGTGGGTAAAGTTTACTAGTGTGGGTAAAGTTTACCTGTGTGGGTAAAGTTTACCTGTGTAGGTAAAGTTTACCTGTGTGGGGAAAGTTTGCCTGTGTGGGTAAAGTTTACCTGTGTGGGTAAAGTTTACCTGTGTGGGTAAAGTTTACCTGTGTGGGTAAAGTTTGCCTGTGTGGGTAAAGTTTACCTGTGTGGGTAAAGTTTACCTATGTGGGTAAAGTTTACTAGTGTGGGTAAAGTTTACCTGTGTGGGTAAAGTTTACCTGTGTGGGTAAAGTTTACCTGTGTGAGTAAAGTTTACCTGTGTGGGTAAAGTTTACCTGTGTGAGTAAAGTTTACCTGTGTGGGTAAAGTTTACCTGTGTGGGTAAAGTTTACCTGTGTGAGTAAAGTTTACCTGTGTGGGTAACGTTTACCTGTGTGGGTAAAGTTTACCTGTGTGGGTAAAGTTCACCTGTGAAGGTAAAGTTTACCTGAGTGAGTAAAGTTTACCTGTGTGGGTAAAGTTCACCTGTGTGGGTAAAGTTTACCTGTGTGGGTAAAGTTCACCTGTGTGGGTAAAGTTTACCTGTGTGGGTAAAGTTTGCCTGTGTGGGTAAAGTTTACCTGTGTGGGTAAAGTTTACCTGTGTGGGTAAAGTTTACCTGTGTGGGTAAAGTTTGCCTGTGTGGGTAAAGTTTGCCTGTGTGGGTAAAGTTTACCTGTGTGGGTAAAGTTTACTAGTGTGGGTAAAGTTTACCTGTGTGGGTAAAGTTCACCTGTGTGGGTAAAGTTTACCTGTGTGGGTAAAGTTTGCCTGTGTGGGTAAAGTTTACCTGTGTGGGTAAAGTTTACCTGTGTGGGTAAAGTTTGCCTGTGTGGGTAAAGTTTACCTGTGTGGGTAAAGTTTACCTGTGTGGGTAAAGTTTACCTGTGTGGGTAAAGTTTACTTGATGTTCTCTTGGAAAGAGAAATATCAAAAAAACCTAGTAGGTTAAAAATATTAAGCAAGGTTTTAAAAGTGAAACTGAATTTAAATTTGACCTATGGTAACATATATGGAGGTGATATGTTCATTTATTTATTTTTTGTTGCTAGCCACCTGTCCATGGATGGCCTTCTGCATCAGATTCTAACCTGGTCCTCTCTGATATTCAACCATTGCCTTGTCCATCATGTGCTGTCCCAGTTGAGATGTAAGTAATTTACAGGGTTTCCACGGTCAGGGAAAAACAAACATTTTTCAAGGTCAGGGAATTTTGTAAAAGGTGAGGGATAATGTTAGATGTTTGGTAAAGTCAGTGAAAAGTCAGGGAATTTTATTTCCTTTCAGTAAAACATGGTGTAACCAATTGATTTTGATACTGTTTGAGTGGCTTGTACAGAAGCAGTAGTTTTGGCCAGTGGCTTCTGTTGAATCTAAGGTCAGGGAAAATTGTTCAGAGCCGTGAAAGGTCAGTGAAAAGTCATGGAAAAGTGAAGGAACTTTTAATTTTCTGATAAGTGGCAACCCTGATTAAAGTCTGTTTAAAAATTTATTTAATAGATTTGTGTTTAATAAGAAATGTTAATGTTTTGAAAACTGTTTTTAATTATTAATTATACTTTATTTTATATTTTCTTTAGAAGCTGTCTTGGCAAACATGAGGTTTGTACTAATTGCCTATTCTTTGTTTTCATGTGGCATCATCATAATTCTAAAAATATTATAAAATCTTAAGGCCTATTTAGCCTTCACTCTATTTTAGGCATCAAAAATTATCTCCTTGTGAAAATGTTGATCATCGTTTTTAAAGTAAGAGTATCTTTAATTTTGGAGTTTTCACACTGCGCAGTATCAAGATAACCACCACTGAGAAGGCTGTTGACCATGTATGTTAAAGGGTCCATTAACAGATCTTTCTGCACATTGCTAAGGAAGTGAAATTTAACTTGTGGCCAGTGACGTCAGCCTCCGCAAAAAGCCACTCTCACCACCTGTTGCATACCTTTGCTGGTAAAAAACCGTGACTGCTTTGTTTGTTCTCCAATGGCACTTCGATTGATCCCGTTTTCTGTTCAATTCCCTAGTAAAAGAACCTGCCATAGATTTTCGATGAAACTTGGTACACCGTTGTAACAAGTCAACAAGATTATAAAAACGAAATAAAAAGTGGGGGTCACCATGCTCTTTTCCATGTTACAGTGATGACAAAGGTTAACAGCCATCCTCTTTAAGAATAAGTGGAACTCAACAACTGAAACCTTCCACTAATGTTGCACACATTTTCGAAACATTGAGCCTCTTCTTAGGCAGATAAAACTGACTGTCGAAAATTTTTATTAACTTTTACTCTTCAATTGACGCAATTTTTATAATCTTCCTGGAGAAGCTCCTTTTAACAGCCGCCATTTTGTTATGCACAGTGAAAAACCATAGATCGAACCACCTTAAAAGTTAATTTCAGGTTAAGTTCAGGCAGACGTGCCAGGCCACTTCCGGGTTTTTAAACTCTAAAGGAAACACACTCATCTGGTTCTTATTAAGTAGCTTTTATTTCAACAAGAAATCTTTGCAACAAGGGTAAGAACATTGCTAGATGCATCCTGTTTGTAGAATTAAATTGTTTGGGTGTTACTTTTATGTGGCTTGATTGTGAAAACCAGCAATTGTCATGTAGTTCATTCCTTCCATGGTTTTTGCAAAGTATAGTCAAAACACTCTTAGGTCTATAGTTTAAAGTGTTGAGTGCTTATTTTAATTTTCTTTATAGACCCGCTCTTTGCCATGCTCCTTGGTGAAGCCATTCTCTTGTGCTCGACCTTGTGGACGTCAATTGTCATGTGGAAACCATGTGTGCCAGCTAGAGTGTCATGTTGTCACTGGTGCTAATGATAACCAACAGGTATTGTGAAATTAATAGTGTTGGAATCAATGACAAATATTAAATAAAAAATAAAATTATGATACTAACAATACAGTACAATACAGTACAATGTAATACAACACAACACAAGAAAAATTATAAAATAAACATTGCTTGTCTTTATGTATGTTATTATCAAATCGTGCTGCCATATGTTGGCCTTACCTTTTCTATTTCTTCATTCCTAATAACAGGCTGGAAAAGAATGTCAGGTTTGTGAGGAGGCCTGTTCCAAGCCTCGCCGAGAGGGATGTTCACATGACTGCCCACTCCCTTGCCATCCAGGTGAGCTCACAATCAGAATTTATTTACGCAATATAAGTGTTATTGTGTTGGGCCAATAACCCAGGGTTTTCCTTTTAAAATAAAGTTGAAGTCGATGAAAGCGAAGCTGGCTGTGACAGCTTGTATAAATTATATAACTTTTAAATTATATAACAGCAAGGATTCGTTTAGTTGCCGGCAACGGAGCTGTTCACATGCGGCGAAAATCGCCGGTCGCCGCCGAAAAGGAAAACCCTGATAACCTGTTTTGCCTGAGCTTATCCAGATGTTTTCTATAGCGTCAAGTGACAAGGGGTATTAATTTTCTGCTCTCCCCTTGATAGGATGCTTGTCTGTCGCAGGGTTCCCCCAGTATTGAATTGACTAGTATCTGGAATGGAAAACCACCCATACTCTTGAATGACTTGTGAACAACATTAGGAATATTTTCCCCACCGAAACACATGGTGACTGCACCATCCTTTCCGCTGTACGCTTCTATATAATTTATGTATAAAAGCTTTTCCAGTCATGTAAAAAATCTCTTATTAACCAAACTTGCTCAGGACCGTACTGGGAGAATATCAGCCCTCTGTCTCTGTATGGGTCTCCCTGTGCTTGGTTGGTACTGTCAAGAGCTCAGGCCGATATTCTCCAAGTACGGCCCTCGTGCTTGGTTAATAAGATGTTTATACAAGGTCTGGGTGGAGAGAGGAAATGAAAGCAAAAATATCTTACCCAAGACTGCAGTGACCTCAGCCAGGGCTTGAATGCAGACTGCTTGATATTAGGGGGGGTAAGTTTCTAAAGAAACTGTGGTGCTGCGTCAGTGGGAAGTATAACAATATAATTTGGTTTTATCAACTGGGTTGATAATGTCAATTGGCCACCGTAAAGAGATTCAAGAGCTGACGTTTAGCTGACGAGCCGATTTGCTCCGACGAAGGGCTAATGCTTGAAACGTCAGCTCTTGAATCTCTTTACGGTGGCCAATTGACATTATCAACCCAGTTGATAAAACCAAATTATATTGCTTGATATTAGGGTCCAGGGCACTTGCTATAGGCCACCACACCCCACAAATGAGTTTAGAGCACTCCAAAATGGCCGTAGTTTTGAAATATTTTGTCAAAGTGGCTTCAATGGCAGCAACGCTAGTACAATGATTGTCACGTGTGTTTATTTGATTGGTTTGCAGGAGATTGTCCAAGTTGTAAACAGATGGTGAAACTTCCATGCCACTGTCGCTTGATGTTAATTTATGTATCTTGCAGGTACTAGATAGTATCAGCAAATTACTTATGAAGTGTGTTACTTTGAAGAACTTTACTGAATTGTTTTTTTTCTGATATTATTAAGTGATACATTTTAGTTTTTATAGTACTTAATATGTTATTGTAGAGTCTCATTAGATCATGCAGTATGTGATATACGAGCTAATAAATCATTATAATTATTTTCACCTGTAGTGAATTGATATCAGCAGATGAACAGACGTGTAATGAGCTGATGTCGTGTAAGAATCAATGCCCAAAGAATCTCTTGGCCTGTGGTCACCGCTGTTCGTCCATCTGCCATGCTGGTCCCTGTCCCTCCCCTGAAATGTGCAATAGGAAATCAGCTGTGAGGTGTTCTTGTCGACGCAAAAAGAAAGTAAGCAATCCCAATGATGAATTAATTTGAGCCAATATCAACAGTGTTGCCTCTTTTGAACCAACTACATGAACATGTTCGGGGTTTAAAAACGTGAGCCCTGGTTGTCAGCCAGGCCATATAAAGGAGAACATGCTGCTTTGTTTTTGACTGCCTCAATGGAACTGCATGTTTCCCATTTAAAGATTACTTCCAATGGTCACACTATAACGCCTTAACCACAAGAAACAATGGGAAAACAGCAAAGCTACCTAGGGTCAAACTGGATTTTGCACGCCATAGTTTTTATTTTTTAGGTGCCTCGATTTTTAATTTACTGCCTTTAAGCATAAGAAACATTAATTCAAGAGTTTTATTTTAAATTCTCCCAACTGTAAGCCTCGCATTTCTTACAAAGTTAGTTCAGAAAAATTCATTTCTTGATTTTAACAGATTTCCTGGACTTTCCAGGACCTGTAATCTTTTTCCAGGACTTTTCAGTCCTGGAAAATGCCATAATAAAAATTCAGGACTTTCCATGTTTTACAGGACCCGTATGAACCCTGTGTAACACTATTGTAATCACAGAATAGAGACAACAATTATTTGAGTTCAAGCTTTGAATTTTTTCATAAATCATGTCGGATTTTAATAAACCAACTCATACAAAATGATTGTTTATCAAATGCAGAAAAACATAAGTCAGATAGGGACAACAGTTACCGTAGTTTCAATTGACCTTATTGACTAACATCCCTTGTTTGAAGGATTTCCCATGCCACATGGTCCAAACGGGTGAAGCAATGTTAGACTGCGATGAAGAGTGTGAGGTGCATAAAGTAAAACAAAAGAAATTAACAACGGAGGAAGAGGAAATCAAGAAGCGAGAAGAGCTCAGAGCACAACAGGTAATTTCACCGCTTGTATTATGAGGCTAGAAGCTTGTCAAAGTTAGTGAGTCTCTATAATACTGGTTGCCTTTTTATGCACTTGAATCCTCATGTGTAAACAAAGGTATGATGTAACTTCACTTGTCTGGTTTACATTATAAATTATCACATTTGGGGGTTCAAGGATGCAAAATTTTATGGAGCATTTCTCATTATTACTTGAATCTACTTGTAGCCATTACAAAATAACGTAAATGTACAAGATCAAATAGCATGATGTTACTCTTCCCTCAAACAAGACCACTAGTATGTGGGAGTGCCCCCCTCCTCCAAATTTGGGGCAAAATCATAGGTGTACCTGCTATAACTTACACTGACTTGGAAACATCCTTTGATGTGAGGTCCTGTTGCATCTCAGATCAGACCATATTGAGGTGTTTAAGTAGGGTAGGAAATTTTGATGCCAGGTATTTTTGGGGTCTAAAATTTCAGGCTCTTGTATTTTTTTGGGTTTGCAATATGAAGCTCTGTTGTAACCTCCTGTCATGTATAATGCAAGTACCCCTTGGCCATCCCTGCAAGATTAAGGACCAGCCCTATACCCAGAAAGGATGGTCAATGTCGTGTGAGATCGCAGTGATTTTGTCTTTTCACCTGTACAGGAGGAACTTGAGTGGTTTGAGAGAAAACAACGTGGGAAGAAACGTCGACCAAGAAAGCAAAAGGAAGAAATCATTGAACCATCATGGTTTCAGCGTCACTTGTTCACCATGATAATGTTGACTGTGGCTGTTGGTTCAATTGTAGGACTCTTCTTTATTGCAGTATACTGAAGAATCTTCATTACAAGGAGTTCAGTTCATATCGTGAGTAAATGTTATGCACTCGGCTCCCTAATGTTCCTTCATGAAGTCGGATAAAAAATGTATCTTTTCAATACAATGTTCCAACTTCTCTTTGCAACACAAAGAAAAAGGATTTGAGTGCATATATTGAATAATTTTATTGTTGTCGGGAATAATTTTTAATATACAATAAATATTGTACTATACAACATTTACAAAATGTATTTACATCTGGCAATTTCAAAAGTATTGCTTGAAAAGAATAAAATGACTTGAAAATATATTCCTATGGCATCTATCTTAATCAATTCTACTGTACTTGTTTCTGTTGCTTGTTGATGGTTTCAGTGTTGTGGTACTGTTTTAATGCTAAAATGTTCTCAGAATACATAATTATTCGAGCCAAATTGTGTAGTTGTAGTACTAATGGCGCGTGATTTTTTTCTCTCTTGTGGTGTTTCCTCTGGTTCGGTTTTGTTGGGTTGTTCTTGTTGCTCTGACACCACTTCAAGGAATTCTGGTACTCTAGTGTTTTTCTTGTCAATGAAATCTTTGAATGCTTTTGCTCCATGCATGGTAGAGAGTACACTATCCTGTGAACCAAAAAACTTCTGTCAATGATGTCATCATAAATCTACATGGTGAGTGGGAGTTAGTGAATTGCCAACTACCTTACAAAAGGGCAGTCAATTTTACAGGGATCAACCACTAACATGTTTATCTGAAATGTCCTAAAAACTTTGTGTTACCAAAGTTTGAAGGTAGATTCTGTGTTAGAATATTTCAACCCCCACCCCCCCCCCCCCCCAGGGCTACCCCCAGCATTAAATTTGCCAGTACCCATTTAAACACCTGGTTGGAGAGAGGCACTGTGGGAGAGTACAGTGTCTCACCCAAAAGTGTCTTGTTTTGTCTTATCAGATCTCACTGTTTTAAATATAGAATGTATGGGTGTACGGAGATATGATATAATTTCTCTTTGATCGTTCTCATGAAGGTTTCCTAAGACTTCATAGGAATACCTAAAGATGTTTCAACTGTACAACACTAAATTGAAGCACAGCAGGGTCAAACATGGTATCAAATGTGAAGCCATTGATATCATCACAGTAAAATGATCATAATTTTACATTTGTGTTAAATTACAGTTTTTCTCAGGGAAGGAAATCCTTAAAAAGCACTGCAGTTTATATGCCCAATAACCATTACAAAGTTTCTTAGATTTCGATGATTTAAAGATGAAGGGAACAGCGGACCTCTACAAACACTTTTCTCTGGACAATAGCTTTGCCCATATGAAAAGACTCCATTTTACTTGACTCATTCAGTGGACAACTTTATGAATTGCTTTGGCTGTCCACATGACTTTTTAGTTGTCTTGGGTACCGGTGACTGGACAACTGCGAATATGGATCCCTGCCATGTACAAGTACAGATGCATAAAGTCACACTCAAAACATAAAACATTCAGACAAGTTATTGCATGACAGTGCATCTTACCAGTTTCTCGCTTTTCTTCTTGGATTCAGACAATGTTTTGTCTTGCTGTGCTTTAGGATCCTCTAATGGCACATCAGATGGCCGTGCTTTCCATGTTCTGGGACTGAGGTACCATGCACCATACTTTATCTTCACCCAGCTTGGAGTATACTTGGCTTTAGCCTAAAATATATTCAATAATATTTACAGTTGAGTTAACAGGGTTCGTACATTTATTCAGGCCTAAAATTGAAGGACTTTTCAAAGACTTTCCAGGATCCTGGGCTAATTTGAAATTTCAAGGACCTCCTTTTGACTCGATGTACATACACAACAGGGCTAGACACTAACTTTTCAACTTACTAGCCAGTAGGCTAGTGACAAGTTAGATGCTGCTACATGTAGCCCCAAAAAAATTTACTAGACCAGTGTTGATGTTGGCTAGGTCCATTTACAGCAGGATTGCTAGCAAGACTTGAAACCTCAATGCAGGCAATTCTCTTGAGTTCATAATAATCCATAATCCAGTTCCAATTATAAAACAATAACATTTGTGGCACATGGCACGGTGAATGAAATGAAATGAAATTCTGACCTTGTTTCCGAGAAAACTGTTTGTCTTGCTTGAGGAAAGATGGAAACTTCTTCAGCCAATTTCATTTTGTTTACTAGCCAAAGTGGCTAGTGGAAATCGAAAACCTACAAGCCAAAACTAAATTTCTACTAGTCTGTGGCTAGTTGGCTACCGTTAGTGTCGAGCTCTGCACAAGAGAAATGAGAGAGCACTGGGAATGAATATTTTATGCATTTTGTTAGCAATCCAAGAAGCTTACAGTATATTCTGTTTTACAAACATTGGCTTCACTTGTTTTCATTTGAAAATCAAGGACTTTCAAGGATGAAAAACCAATTTCAAGTACTTTCAAGGCCTTGAAATCAGATTCTGAAATTCAAGGGTTTCAAGGATTTTTAAGTCTCGTACGAACCTGACAGCATTAAAAAATGCTCAAGATTTTAGTAATCACATGACAAGACCATCATTTAACGTGATCATGTACACGGAAAAGTACTTATAATTAACGCTCATCCATCTTATCTGTTAGATGGGCAATACTGTTGACCATTTTTAGTTACCCAAGGCATTAGAAAGCGTTCTCAAAAGAAACCCAGTTAATTTGGCACCTTGGAAACACAGCACTTTTTGTCTGGTCCACAAAATAAAATCTTAGTTTGATGATTGAAGAAGAAGCTGGATCACTGATGACACAGTTTGACAAGTTTAGCCTAAATTTTTCAAATTTGGCATTTACACTCCTTTTCACTCTTCTCATTCAAAGCCATCTTGATTCTTCCTAGTTTATTGGTCCACCTTTGGTGTTTTTCTACTTTAGTAAACTACTATTTCAAGGTTTCCTTTGATTTGAAGGCAATTTTATACACTGCCAAATGGTGACTGTGCCCATTTAATATTTTTAATGTATTTGTGAGTGCCTGGTTTAGCTAAACTCTGTTTCCCACCTTATCTTTGTCAGCTTCTGGTACTTGTCTGGTATCACTTGCTTTTGGTAATGGTGATCCTGTGTTCATTCTTAATTCAGGTGGAACATTTGTCAGCTCAACAACATGGATAGGTACTGACAATGCAGGCTGTAATAAGAAAAAGGCACTCATTGGATGAATTTAATCAACAAAGACATTAAACCGTGATGCTGTAACCACTGGACTACTGAAGACTCTTGGGAGTTAATCAAAACTACTATACAGACTGTACTCTCAATTGCAACAAACTGACAACCTTCTGCTACGATCCTAGCCTAATTCCCTGAAGATGCAAAATCACTTGCTCTCTGCAATCCTGGACAAAAGCTGCACTGTAGTTGACACAAAATCACAGACTTCTTGGGAGCACTTGAAAATATTTTTATCCTTCTCTCCCAGGGTTTGTTTGAGGCACATGACAACATTGACAACACTGAAATGGTAGTGGTGTGTGTGTTTGGAGAAAGGGATGTGAGGTACAGTAATTTTCAAGATAATTTCCTGTGCTGTACAATCTCCACCTGCAATGTTACGGTATGCGAGTCTCACATGAAGGAATGTTTACCAGCCAAAATGGCTTCCGCGACAAAGTTATAACTTTTGTTCATTTTCTTTGTAAGTCATTTCAATGAATGAATTACATGTGGGATCACTCGGGACAATTCCCAGCCCAATATTGAGAAAATATTGGACTGGCAATGGAGCACCCTGATTGGCTGATTTTAGTTATTGGCCCTCTGAGTATGTACACACGTACAACACATACATGTACTGTCCATGTATGAAAGCACTTACCTTCGTCTCGTATCCACTTGCAAATAAGCTCATTACTGTTGATTCCTCTATGTTGTTGCTTTGCCCACCCTTGATAGGGTAAAAACAGAATAACAAGTTAGGACACTAAACTTGTTGATTAACTGTCTTGAACATTTTTGAAAGAAAAAAAGGTACTGAAAATGTTCAACTTGCAACACTTACCAAACCTGCTACCCACTCACAAAACTCCTTTGTTACTTCTTGTATTCTTGCATCCTGTAAATAAGAGGAACATACCGGTACTTACAAATACAAAGTACTCAATTACAAACGTCTTGATGTGCAAGGTGATCAGCAGTGCTCAAAATTAGCGATTGCCCTAGACAACTGAAACTTTTTCGGGCAACCAGTTTTTAGGCAAAATAAAGGGCTGGTTGCCTGAGAATGTCCAGCAGTTGGCCATAAGGACAACCTGGAAATTCTAATTTTGAGCACTGGGTGAGGGGTGAGGAAGACAGCTACAGGTGTATGTAAGAATATCATGAAACTACCACAGGCAAGGGAATAAACCAATATTTATTGTTTAAACATAATCACACGAGGCAAGGCAAACTAAATTAATGAAGTCTTAGTCACATGTAGTTGATAATCAGTGCTTCCAGGGAACAATGTACAAGATTAGATTTATTAGTCCTTACCGATGTTGGAGACTCTGCCTTGCGTCGACTGGCTCGCTTGCTTTCTTCTTTTTGCACCTCTTCTTGTTTAGGAAGCCATTTATATGTTAGTTTAGCCTGGTCCTTGTAAGACTCAGAATTGCTGTCATAACGTCAAACAAAAACATGTTAATTTCAAGCTCTGTAGCATACATGTATCAGTCAGCCAGGTGGTCAGTTAATTGCTCAGCTAATCTCTTGATGCCTAAAATACAGCATATAAAAGAACCATGGCTCACAACCTCAACAAGGTTGGTGATCATGAGGAGAAGGGCCCCAGGCCAGACAAATTCCTTGAAGTATATGCAGAAGAGCAGGAGGTCATGTCCAATCACCGAGATTTGTTTGCTCATGTATGCAACCCAGGTGACAAAGATTTGTTTACAGTCTGTGATGAAATATGTTAAGCATGTGAAATTTATACCACACAATTTAATATTAGTTTGCACAACCTCACCTGACCTTTCCTGAATCTCCACTTTTAACAGACTGCAAAAAGGGAACAAAACACTGTCACCTTGTGAAAATTGTTGACCAGTATTTATTTACTGACAGTAATACATAACTAATAATTAAGAATTGGTTCATGCTTAGCGTGCGTATATCGAGTTATGGTGCACGCGGGAAGTTTGGAGAGCACGAGAGAAGCGTAAGAGTTGCTCGAGGCGACAGCCGAGAGCAACTCTAGCTTCTTGAGTGCTCTCCAAACTTCCCAAGTGCACCATAACTCAATATACGCACAGCTAAAAGCATGAACCAATTCTTTTATAACATAGTTGATTAGTGGTTTGAAAAAAATAACAGTGAAAGGATTGAAAACAACAACAGCAACAGACCACGCATTGAAAAAAATTTATTGGTCGCGTTGAAAGCGTTGGTATTTAGACATCCGTTTAGAGTTTTATAGAGGTTTAAGAAAATAGCTTAGACTTTTTTTGTACGACTTTGATTGATGGGTTGACAATGAACGCAGTAAAAAAAAGCAATATTTACGAAGAACTCGACAGGAACAACAACAAGCGACCACGTGTTGAAAATTTTGTTCGCTGTGGCTATATGCCCGGCAGCCGGGCATATAGCCACAGCGAATTTTGTTTTCATCGCCGGCCGGGATTGATTCAGTTGATTTAGCGACAGCATTAATTTTACAAGTTTTCTATTTTATTTCTAAACGGTTCAAAGGTTAGCTTTGAATTTGGTTGAATTATTTCATTGATAAATTGACAATACACGCGATGAATATGGTTTTACAAAGAAAACTAAACAAAAAACAGCGACGAAATCGGACGGCGAATTGAAATGATCGATGAAATCAAAGCTAAAAAGCGAGTTTAGAGTTTTAAGATACGGCTCTAATTTGTTCGAATGAAGAAAATGTTGATCAACATTGACTTACCTGACCATAAAATTGGTCAAAACTAAAGAAACGGGCCTCGCGAAGACACAATTCTTCAGCTGCTTCAAATGCAATTGCACACGTCATTTTATTGAGCACGGCCGTGCGTATATAAAGATTTTGTTCATGATGGCTCCATAGGAATTAGATTGGGCCAGCGCGCGCACTATGTTATAATTTGCAATGTATTTATTTGTTGTGTATTTATTGGCAATATAGCATTGAACCCTACAGTAATTTGCAACGAAGTACTGGTAATTAAAATTATTACCTGAGCGTCATCTTGAACATAAACTTGTTTATCTTCTTCAGTATCCTCCTCACTTTCCTGGAAAATGAAAAACAAATATATGGGACTTTATTACATGTATTATAATGTTTTTCATTGAGATGTTAATGTTATCACCACTTTTACCTGCAATCCGTCATCTTCAGTTTCACTGTCGATATTCATCTCTGGGTCAAGAATCTCAACAACATCCTCAAATACCTTGATCATGAAATGAAAAAATAATGATCATTACTTTATTTTCAGTGGGTGAGTGTAGCAGCTCTCGTAAGGTCTCGAATGAATGGCTCGCTAATCTGCATGAAAACCAACTGACAACAGGAACAATGCTCCTAGCCCCTAAAACAACAGCAACTGCTACCAGTAGAATTACAAGCTTACCAGAGCTACTACACTAACCCTCCCAAAATTGTTGCAAACAAATTTGTTCACAGGAAAGGGTCTGGGGTGACCTTCAGTATGAGTAGACTTACATCTGGGGGAAGAGATTCCTCCAAGTGAGGGAAGAGAGCCAAGGGGTGCTGTGTCAAGTTGAACTCTATGTCTTCCACACGGCCTCGTCTCTGTTGTTGAAGGGGCAGTGACCTGTAAGGGGAAAATACAGTTTTAAAAATCTCTCTCAAAAACTTTCCCCTCCTTGGGGAAAAATTAACTGGCCATTGGACAGTTTTTTGCTACTTCCCCTCAGTGTGGTACAAATATTTTCTCTCTACAACCTCCACCCCCTTGGGGCAGTCTGGAAAGATCAGAGAGGTGCTGTGAGTAACAAGTCTTCTCAGTTCTAAAGAACACATCACTTTGACAACAATGTTGGTGTTTGATGCTAGACCTCTTTTACCAGTCAAAAATACACCACAATTAAGTAATGACATGACATTTTTGTACCAATTGTAACTGATAAACAATGTGCCCTCACCTTGAAAAACAAGCTTCATCCTTTGTAAACCTACTTTTACGTTTGGTGGGAACATTAATGCTTTCATCAGACCCTGTAATGTTTGGCCCTAAACCAGTATCAGTCTGTAAAGAAGACAAGATAAAATTAGTGGGATTGCAACAGAGAAGTCTGAATTCCAGGAATTGTATCTTATACCCCAGAATGTTGTTGTTTTTACCTGACATAACTAATGAAAACAAATTGAACATTTGATTAATCGAAACCAATCGAACATCAATCACATGATTGGGTTCGATTGGGTTTGGCAATCAAATACAATCAAACTCTCACAAAAAAACATCGAGCAATCGAACGCTGGAGTTTAGTTAGTTCGATTATGTTCAACTGTGTTCGACTTGGGGCTGGAACGGTTGACTTTGGATTCACAGTCAGATGCAATCATAGATGGATTCGGCTATCGCAAGTGCGTTCGATTGGGTTCAATTAGTTCAAAAATTGAACGCAATTTAACTCTCTCATGCAATTTTTTTGGTTCAATTGTTTTTGATTATCGAACTCAATCACTTGATTAAGGTCGATTGAGTTTGAATACCGAACAGTTCAATTAGCTATGTCGGGTTTTTATAACCTATAATGTTATCAACATCCAATTTTTAAATGTAAAATGCATTCATTCAGTTCAGTATAGAAAAACACAACTAAGCACTTGAGTAAATCTGATAAGCTTTGCACCTCTCACCTTTTTGGCATAATTGTAATTAGTTTCAGGGGGAAGCCCATCTCTGAAATCATCGCTTCCTTTCTCCAAAAATGTCCAAGCTGAACCAATCAGTGTTTCTGAATTGCCTCTAAGCTTTCTTGGCTTTATATATTTTGTCTCCAGCCTTTCTTTATACCTGGTTGACGAAGCAGTAAGTAATACGATTAAAAATGAACACTGCAAAGAATCACTTTTTCTTCTGAGTACTTGCATGAATCATGCAGCCGAGGATGAGCGAGTGGCAGCAAGCCCAAAAATCGACACTCACCAAATTAAACTCCATTTTTCAGAAACAAAAAGGACTGCATATTCAATATATAAACCGCCTATTGTGTGTTCGGATCACATAACAACAGTAAGACTTATAAATGATCACTCGACATTTGTTCTTCGCCTGCAAGAAATCAAGGCGGCTTGAACGGTTAAAGATTCCATCGAAACTGAATTTTTCCTTGATGGAACAAAGGCTTGCACGTTTATGAGTAGATTCTGACGAACATAAGGTTACATACCATGGTTTAAGTCTCTTTTTGCTGTCTGTTTTGGTCTGCACAAGAAGAAGGTCATACTTGTGCGCCATATTGGAAAAAGCTTCCGAGCGAACTCGTTTCCTTGGTAACCACACAAACCAGACAATCACACCTTAGTCCCTCTCGTATTTGGCATTAAATGCCTCATGTAGTCTCATTACTATGTCCGGCATTTTTAGAAGTGAAATTTCAAGGGTGGAAAATTGCAAAATTCTCACAAGGGAGGACCACTGTTATTTGAAAGGCGATTACCCAAAAATTTTAGTCCCTCATAGGTTAGGCTCGATTTCCGCCGCTCTCTCGGGTCCGCCGCTCTCTCGAGTCAGTGGCTGGTAATCGAGCCTACTCATAGGTTAACAGCCCAAAAACCTTGCCCCAGTCCCCCATTTCTTAACATGTGAACCCAAAATATTGTAACTTTCCCCTAAACGCGGACTCCGAAAATCCCCCACCCCAAAAGTGGGCGACATAAAAATCACAGCCCTCTCCCAAAATTTACCGTTCCTACCCCCGCCCCCCAGTAATGACCGCTACCTTACAAACTGCAGTAGTCATCTATCATGTTCAGAAGAGATTTTGCTACCACCAATACGAAGGAAATTGTTACCCAAAGTAAACAATTGAAACAAGAATGGTTAAGGTTGGTGAAGATTGAGACGGGTTAGGTTACAAATGAGAAATTTGAAAATTTTAGGCTTAATTTTTCTGAGATGCACAAACCGTGATTCCCGAGTGAAATGTGGGAACCTGGTGAAATTTAATTAGATAAACTGATAAATTAAGGGACAAAGTCACTCAGTTCCAACCTCGTTACCACGGTCCTCTTCTTCCCGTCTCCTGTAGCGCGCTTCACATTCTCGTCCCCAAGGGGACGGGAAGGAGAGGACCCTGGGAACGAGGTTGGCTCAGTTCATGAAACTTTGGCTGGCGTTGTTTTGGTGACCTCTTAGAGTGTTTCCCATTCTCGTCCCCATAGCCCTTTTCGTTTCTCTTAGCCGGCGGAGCCTTAGCACGAGAAACGAAGGGCTCTGCGGACATACGATTAAAACAAAATTATTGGCTGTTGAGAACAAAGAAATCTTAAACGGAAGTCAAAATGTTCGCCGGCCGCCTTATTACAACACACAACATGTAGAAACATCAATGCTATATACATGAAGTCCGGAAGTCCTAGAATCTCTTACTGGAAATCGTATGTCTCCAGAGCCCTTCGTTTTTCGTGCCAAGGCCCTGCCGGCTTAGAGAAACGAAAATTTCCAGGGGGCGGCGAGAGAGAGACCCTGGGAACGAGGTTGCAAACTGAGAAGAAAAACTGAGCAGAGATGCCGGAAAATTAATTTAACAAATGTCAAAAACAAATCAGTGGTAACGTAGTAGAAGTAGAAAATATATTTGCACAATCTCTGATATAACCGGATGTTTAAATCATTCACGTCGAAAGAAAGAATTCTCCTTGAGGCCTCTTTGGTTATATGGATGAAACGGCAAAAAAATTAATTTCTTTATCGGCCTTTATCTGTGGAAATAATATTTTTCGCTTCAATTAGTGAAAAATTAATCTGTGATAAAACGGTTAACAAAATGGCGAATAAAAGGCTTTTCATGTACTGTAATAGGGAAACGAATAAATTATGCTTCATACCCTGTTGCAGATAGCACGTCGAAGGTATCGATCGTAAATCATCGTGCTATTTTTCACGCGATTCAGAATACACGAACTCAATCCGATGCGATAAAATCGTTGCATCTGTCATTTTATTGATTGTACTCCTTGCAATTGCTATAAACTGCAGCCAGTGGAGAAAATTCTCTTTCATCACCTCTATAAGAACATAACCTTTTAGGTCAGTGTTAAATCTTCAAGTCGGCCAATTCTAAAGTATGTACGCGAGTTTTTATAGATTTGAAAGCGACCGGAAATTATGCCTTTTGACGGAATCGTAGAAACCATCCTTCTATCTGTAAAGATATCTAACAAATACTGTTGTGCTGTTAGTGTCAAGAATATTAATTCTGGGGTCCATCCATATATGAGGAATCCGAATGGGGAGGGCTTGAAATTTCATTTCTCCCAAAAAACCGATAAGGCAAATCACGCTTTGAATGTTTACAAATTAATTTGCGTGATTTGTCACGAGAACGTGCAAATGTATGCACTGAAATGGTTTTCACCTGTTTCTTTGTTTACACTTTTCTTCGCGAGTGCCCAAAAGTCATTAATTGTACCTGTCAAAGTAAATGGCCCCATGTCAAATAGAATATTCATTGATTTCTAATCTTGCGCTCTGTTTGCCTAGGATACAAACTTTCACCAAACTTTGATCTCCGCAAGAGCAAGGTAATTAACATTTTGAAAAACTCTTGCTGTTTTTCGTAGCAGCTGATTAAAGAAACTGTCATTTGCTCGTGAGCTTCATGCCTAAGCCAATTTACCTCTGCATTAAAATTGATGAGAGTTAAATTTATTCCTTTACGTTTACTTGGTGGGCAGTGCTTTTCATTAACGACAATAAGCTAACGATCAAGAGTCAAGCTACATGCCTTGAAAATAAACCTTTTTAGTGACGAAATTGAATTAAAAAGTTCCGCTCTTTTAATGTTAATGTATGCTTGAATGCGACCACCAAATTGTCAACTTTGACGCGTGTCAATCGTTCGTCGCTTTCAATTAAGCAAGCATAGAGGTTTTCTGTTTCATAATGCACAGTGGATTAATATCAAGAGAGCTCAGCTGAGTTTTGTGCTAAGCCGATCAAGCTGTTTTGGTTGAAGTTGTGGCTCCTGTAACCAGTTTCGCTACGCCATGAAGAACCTCTACACCTTGTTGCAGGTACTCTTAAGCCTCATTGTTTTTTTAGTGAATCGTACTGTAGGCCAACCTAAGCGGTACGTTTGCCCAGGTTGTAGTAGATGCACTCCTGAACATCGTCGACTTATAAATGAAACTATGAGCGAGTATGTCAACGCAATCTGCAAATTTCGAAGCGGTAGCAAACTGACAAGCGTCCCTCAGAATCTGCCGCCAATGCTTGGAACTTTATTGGTGACTTCTCACAGCATCTTTGAATTAAAGGCAACGTCTCTGCAAAAATACCCATACTTGTACCGTCTCTATTTAGACAAAAACGCCCTGGAATCAATAAAAGCTGGATCATTCTCTCGTCAACAGTTCCTCAACGTACTGGACCTCTCAGAAAACAAACTTGTTAATATTAGTGCCGGTTGTTTTCACGGATTGAAGTCTTTGGAGTATCTCGAATTGGATCATAATGAACTCGAGAGGATTTCTCGAGGCACGTTTATTAACGTGCCTTCCATTAAGCTTCTCGACCTCCAAGAAAATAAAATAAGCATCCTCGAGGAGGGAGCTTTTGACAGATTGAATTACTTGGAAACTCTGTTATTAAGCTTCAATAAACTGCTTGAAGTAAACAGCGGTGCTTTGGGAAACTTGATGTCTTTGAGGCGATTAGAGATTGCTTCGAATCAGATACAAACGATCGATGGAAATGCATTCAGTTGTGCTCCGCTTATTAATAAACTAGTGCTCAAAGAAAATAATCTGGTTAAAATTCCCAAAGGAGCCATTGGCCATCTTACGTTTTTAGACCTTCTTGACATCAGTAAAAATCCCGTGGAATTTATAGAATTTGACGCTTTGAATAATTTAGAAAGCATTACGATAATCAGTTTGAGTGACTGTAACATTTCTTCAATTCAAAATGGCTCTTTCGATGCTCTCACAAAGCTTGTTACAGTTGACTTGTCCAACAATCCCTTGCACTGCGACTGTTTCTTGAGTTGGCTTCCAAGATGGTTGTCAAGAAAGCCAGAAGTGTTATTTCATGGCGCCGTTTGTCGATCTCCGAGTGACCTTTCTGGAAATAACTTAACCGCAGCCAATTTGTCGTCATTTGTCTGTTCTTGTGCTGAATGTATAAACAATGCCGCTTGCAGCCTTGTACCGACCAATTGTTCTTGCTCCGAGAATTGGGTGGGGTCATCTTGCAGTAAAACCTGCCAATCAAAGAACGACTCAGCGAACGCGTGCAGGAATTTTGGCGGGAATTGCTTCTGTGAGAGAAACGCAACTCTCCAACAAAGGCAAACAGTTTCTAACTGTTCTTTTAACATGACTTCAGAAAAATGCAGCGAATACGGTGAAATAAAGAAATTAGGTTCTCATTTGGAGTGTGTGTGCCAAAAGGGATTTGATGGAAATGGAATTAACTGCGTGGATATCGATGAATGTAAGACGGGGTCAGCGGTATGTTCAGTGCATGCGGACTGTATCAACACACTGGGTTCACACTTCTGCAAGTGCCATGAAGGGTTTGTTGAAGAGCGTCCTCCGACCATTCCTGAGCTGATGTGTAAGGACATTGATGAATGTACAGAAAGGAAGCCGTGCCATGGGCGTGCCAAGTGTCACAACAACCCAGGTACAGAGGGTTTAATTTGTGGGTGAATCCGTTGAAGATTGAATTAGTGTAACTGTTTGAATGACTTACCTACTGCCTTAAAGACTTAGCATGACTGGCTCACTGGCTAACTAACTTACCGACTTTCTGACTGACTGCTGACGCACTGACTACTGACTGTCTGTCTGACTGACTGACTGACTGACTGACTAGCTGACTCAATGACTCGCTGATTACTGACTGACTGACTGACTGACTAGCTGATTAACTGAATGATTAGCTCATTCACTGACTGCTGACTGACGAGCAGACTGTCTGACTGACTAGCTGACTGACGGATTGACTGGATGACTGCCGACTGGCTGACTGATTGACTGACTTACTGAAAAACTGACAGACTGACTGGCTGACTGACCAGCTGATTCACTGAGTGCTGACTGACGACTGACTGACTAGCTGATTCACTGACTGCTGATGGCTGACTAGCTGACTGACGGATTGAATGGATGACTGCCGACTGGCTGACTGACTGACTGACTGACTAGCTGACTGACGGATTGACGGACGGACTGACTGACTGACTGATTGACTGACTGACTGACTGATTGACTGACTGACTGGCTGATTGACGGACTGACTGACTGACTGACTGACTGCCCGACTTTCTGAGTTATTTATTAACTGACCGACTGACTTACTGACTGACCAAATGACTGACTAACTGAATTACTGACTGACAGACGGACCGACTGACGCACTGACTGGCTGTCTGACTGACTGGTCAGCTTAATAACTGATTGTCTCACTGACTGTTTGGATTATTGACTATTTGACCGACTTACTGACTGCTGACTAACTAAAGATGACTGACTGTCTTAATGAGTGATTAAGTTGAGGCCGGACATGACGAGTAAGTAACACGGCGCACTGACTGTATCGATGCATGAATAAATTAATGAATGACACTTACTGACTCACTGTGATACTGACTGACTTACTGATGTTGAGGCGAGTGATTTACTAAATGAACACTGCGCACAAACGAGGTTATACCCCCGGGGGACTTCCCCCGTGTTCGTCGTACCTTTTAGGGGGTAAAATTGATGGATTGGTACCGCTTAGGGTACTTTAAGCTAAAATTACCACCGCTAGAGTTGTCGCGGTACCTTTTAAGGGTATTGAGCCAAGAAATGACAAGAACTGTGTTTGATGGTTTTTATCTTAAGATTCATGTCAACGCTTCTTAAAAAAATTATAAATAGAAGGTGAACTGTCTTAACTGATATTGAAACTTGTCAATGTTGGTTAATTTGGTGTTTTAAAATTGGTTTCTCCAGTAGAAGTGGTGGTACTTTTTAGGGTTGAAAATTTGGGGGGCCTCGCCCACTAATCGTGATTCTGATACCTTTTAGGGGTACTTTTCAAAATTTCCGACAAGCACCCCGTCATTTTAATAGGGAAGTCCCGCCCCAGGGGTGTACCCCAAGGAACATACCACAGGTTGTCCGGAGCAAATTCCACCATGTTTAGAAATGCGCAAAATAATCTCCTGCGTTATGCAGGCAGGCTGTTAGTTCTACAAATATCAAAGTTCTGATGAAATGATTTGGCATCGTATTCTCATCGAAACTAACTGGGATTCTCACCACTTTGGCTCTATTTCTGACATGGCGGAATTTACCGCGAAGTATATAAATAAAGTACAGGAAATACTTTTGCAATAAGTAAATCGAAACTTTAACCTCTTATTTTCGAAATTTGTCATGTTATTACAATCCACTGGGCTGTACTGACTCTTGCCATTCTCATTTGCTAATAACTAACTAATTCGTTTCTGTCATATTTTGATGAACCTTCTTGAAAATCGAACCTTTTCGGGGTTTTTTGGCTTTCTTAGGCTGTCTTTTAACTTCTCCATATCCTTTTCAAAATCCACTCTCAAAATGAGCTTTTGTTGACAGTACCCTTAGGTAATATAAAGGGAAATGGCTTCCCTAGTCTTAAAGACTGAGCCGCTTAAAGATCCTTTTATTTCAATATCCTCTCTTCGGAAAATTCGCTACAGGGCGATAAAATCAATATCTTCACATCAACTCAACATTGCTTCTTGTTCGGTGCCTTTTGGTGTAATATCTTATGATTAGATAAAGGAAATTGAATACTTTTTTACCGAGTATATCACTTCTTAAAGCTGGTCTTTCAATTGCGCAAACATATCTTTCCTTGAAGGTGCAAAATCTTATCTGTAATTATTTCTTTTTCTGAAATTACTGTCACCAGTATTGCGATCTGTAGAATTTTTACTAAATTTTCGGTGTCCTCTGTCCACCTTTTATCAGGGTAAATAAAATGAAAGTTCGTTGTTGCCTGCAAAAAGTTTGTTTTCGTTTAGCCGAGTTCAAGACCAGGATTTGCCGCGACAGACGCGTGTATTTCTCCGCGGCACGCAGCTTTAATATGCGTAGACTACCGGAAAAAAGCATTGCACAAATTAAAAATCTGATCAACACAATGATCTTAATTCTAATCAAAAAAGAATTACCGTCAACGAGGTTTTAAAATCATATAGATTTCCTTATGAATGTTTAATTTGCGGCAGCAGCTTTTTGCAATTGCGCAAACTATTAGATGTACTCGCGCACAATCACTTGAAAACAAAAACGTTATTTAAACGAAGAGGGACAGTTAATATTACATTTGAACACATTTCGCAATATTTTAAGTGCCTTCTTCGGTGTGGACCAAAAATGAGCGAAATTAAAAGCACGATAAACTGAGCAAAATTTATTTTCAAAATTTTTGTGCGGATTTGAAAATGACGAGACTATATTGCATTCGAATCACAAAAACCGGCTAACAATTAACGTCTCATGGCTTCTGCATATAAACCAATTTTTTTCGGCCCTTATCAACGGTTCCTTTATTTGACTAGTCCCTTTAAGTTGTGTTGACATGGTCAAGCTGTCACATGCTTTTTCCGGGACAATGCACATCAAATAACTTTCTCTCAAATGACATTGCAGTCGTTTATGTAATATTTGACCGGTGGTTCAACAAAAAAATCGCGGCGTATTCGTGAAAGATTTTTAATCAATGTAGAAGAACATTTTAATATTTCTGAGGCTGACAGTGAAAGTTATTAACTCTAATGTCTGGAGCTAAATTTTCGGGAAAAGATTGCAAAATGCAAACAATCTCATCTTTTTTGCGAAATAATAAATTACTATGCGAATAGGCGTCTGGCTTTGTTTAGTTTTCATAGAATGAAATGAAATGTTTTTTTTCTTTTATAGCCAGATTTTTGGTTTCCGTCTTTTTAGGAGTAAAGCAAAGCGTTTTGTACGGACTAATTTATAAACCAATCATTTTGGTGTATTTAAACATTCGTACGACTTTTCTTGTCTTTCTTCGTGTTTGTCAAAACACTCTGCTAAATGATGGGGTATTTCATAAAATGTTTCTTGACAACCAATTTAAGACACGTTTCTCGTTTAGCCCTCTATGAGGGGCGCGTAAGGGGGGTCCGAAAACCGCACAGAAATACGCCAAAAAACCGCAAACCGCATCGGATTTTTTCCCGAATACCGAAACCGCACGTACATGGAGGCCACAATATGAAAGCTGACGTCAGCAAGACTGGGTGATATATTCTGACAACATTGTGGCCAAAACGGTTAATCACATAAAGTATTAACTGGAAAAGGCCGTAATTGCAAACCACAGAGTTAAATTGTGAGCTGATTTAATGAACCCTGATGCGTTGTAAAACAAAACACTTCACTTGCAAAACAACCGGATGCCGACCGTTCTATAAAAGAGTTTTATCACCGCAGACACTTTTTTCACCGAAAACAGCGACTTAAAGGTTGTAATAACCGCAAACCGCTTAGTGTTTTAAAACCGCAATACCGCGAGTTACAATAAAAATTACCGCAAAACCGCATCACGCAAACCCTTACGCCCCCTCCTCTATTTTCGGCTATGCAACAAACAATAAAATTTGAGACTAGCCCCTTAAGCTTTCCAGTTGGCGTTATCCAACGAGGAAACGTCACGTGCTCTTAGAAGTTGTGACAATGCGTCGTGCCATTGGGCAAACCATTCTTGCCACCATGAAAGACAGATCGAGTTGACGTACGTGAAGGCAGAGCAGACGAGGCGCGCTGTGGGTGGCGGTTGGGTTTGGAGTTTGTTTTCCCATCACTCTATCTTAATTTCAGCGACACTCCAATTCGGGAGACATACGTAACTGAGTACCTCATTCTGAGGCTCTGGCGTATAACAACACTAAAAGTAAAAATTTTCTCTTTCGTGTTAAGGATCGTACACTTGTACGTGCTTCACTGGCTATACCGGGGACGGTGTCACGTGTTTTCCCGTACCGGAGCAGCCGACAGATCTCTCCGTAACAGCGATTAGTCCAACTGAAGTCTCTGTAACATGGAATATTCTTAATACGTCCATAATAAGAGAACTTAAATTGGAGTATAAAGGATTTGGGATACATGGCTCAGAATGGCTGGTTATTAATTTGCAACCTGACGAAACGAAGACATATTTAAAGGACTTGAAACCTGATTCAACCTACTTGGCTCGCGTAGGTAAGTCATGTGCTTCTATATCGTCTCGTCGTCGTCGCTGTCGTCATCATCATCGTTATCGTCGTCTTCGTTAGCGTCGTCGTTGTCTTCATCTTCGTTATCACTTCTTATTACTCCATGGGGAACAAAAAACGAGAACTTTGGCCTTATACAGCTATATTGGGAAAAGTATAGAAATTTTTAAGTTATTATTATTATTATTCATTTGTATCGAAATAATGTCGAGCTTCACTTGATCTTCAACGATTACCCATCACTTACTCCGCATATATTATGTGGAGGTCGTTAATTGAATCCGTAGAAACGAAACGTGGGAGATAATTCTACGCTGATTAATGTAGTGGTTGAAGCTGTCGCTGTTGTCCCCATCGTTGTTGTTGTTGATGATAATGATGATGATGATGTTTTGTTGCCTGTGACGATGCGACGACGATGATGATGACGATGATGAGGATGAGGATGAGGATGAGGATAATGAAGAGGATGAGGATGATGATGATGATGATGATGATGATGACAACGATGATGATGATGTTGACGATGACAACAGCGATGCAACAGTTGCGAAATTGACAATAATCTCATTTTCTCACAGGTGCGTTTTCCATTTACAACACAAGCAGCTACAGTAAAGAGACCCTCTTTGAGACCTCCCCGGTCAAGAAGCCATCTGCAACAGACAGTACAGCCGGTGATAATTCCCAAAATACCGTTGTTATTGCTGTGGCGCTTGTGGTCAGCATTCTCCTGCTGGTGATCATTGGTGTCGCACTTCACTGTTTGATGAGAAGGAAGAAGAAAAAGAAAAACAAAAGCAATCCTCAGTACGTCCCTGGACTCGAGGATTTGATTGAAATGAGATCTCGTACACACAGCGGAGGAGCCGAGTCCAGAGGAAACAGAGAGCTCGGTAAAGTTGGTCTATTATTTTTGCGTCATTGAACCCAAGTTATTTTGAAAATCAGTTGTTACATTTAAAACCTGCACGATTGGAAAGGATGCACCCAACGATTCCCATATCGGCATTAAATCGTTAGAGCTGGAAACGAGGAATCAGTTGCTTGCCTGTTACTTAATTTCGTTAAATCGTTAGAGCTGGAAACGAGGAATCAGTTGCTTGCCTGTTACTTAATTTCGTCTCGCCAAGTGGCGCGAAAGGCCTTTATCAAAACAGTAGACATCAATAAACAAGACTATTGAAATCACTGGCATCAAGTAATGTAATTACATCTTTTTTTCTAGGAAGCACTTTACATTCCTTCACGAGTTGCGGAGTGGATTACACCGATGAATGGGAGATACCACGTGATCAACTCGAGATTGGTCAAAAAATTGGCGAGGGACAATTTGGTCTGGTGCTAGAGGGTACTCTTACGACAGGTGGGTAAATTAAAACGTCAGCAAGGCGGAATATATACGCTTTAACAACGCGGGGTGTCAACTCTAGGAAGGCCTGTTTCGGGAGAAAAACAAAATTCTTCTGGGAGACTGGAAATTTTGCCGGGAATCGGGAGACTCAGGATTTTTTCGGGGAAACATAAACTGATATAGCTAAAATCTCGGGAAGTTTGAGATTTTTTTCGAGGATGTCTCCACAAAATTCGGGATGGTAGTCCAAATCAGTTCGGGACGACGTTCATTTACATATGGTGCTCCTCAAACAGCATTTATTAGAGTTGTTACTCCCCGTTTAAGTACTGAAACAAGTACCGATTCCTGCTCTCGTTCTCCAGAATAGATTACACGAGCTTTTGCAAGAATTCCAAGAGATATATGAGGTCATTTCTTAATATCAGAAGATGTTTCGTCTCTTACATTCCTTAATTCTGATCACAATGTTATTTCTATTGAAGATGATGGCCCGATCAAGGTTGCCGTGAAGACGATCAAAGAGCATGCGGATCGTTTCGATTACAAAGATCTGCTTCAAGAGATGGAGATGATGAAGGAGATTGGTCAACACCCACATGTCGTCAGCTTGGTGGGCACGTGCACCACGCCCGGACCGCTGTACATCATTACCGAGTACGTATCAGGCGGGAATTTACTCGACTATCTTCGGACCAGCCGACCAGATGACGAGACATACGTCAACATCATATCCACGCTGAGCTCACGTGATTTGCTTAAGATCGCGCTAGACTGTGCGCGAGGAATGAACCACATTGCTGGAAAGAAGTTTGTTCATCGCGATCTTGCCGCTAGAAACGTTCTCCTCACGCAAGAATACGAAGCTAAGGTGGCGGATTTTGGGTTGGCGCGAGATATTTACGGTGACGGGCAATATGTCAAAACCGGTGGGGGACGACTTCCCATTAAATGGATGGCCCCGGAGTCTATTCAAGATCAGATTTACACTACCCGGTCGGATGTGTGGTCATTTGGGGTCCTCCTATGGGAGATTGTCACAATAGGGGGATCACCGTATCCCTGTGTTCCCGTCAATCTCCTTCTCACTAAACTCTTGTGTGGATATCGTATGTCTAAACCAGCACACTGCTCGGACGAGATCTACGACTTGATGAAGTCATGCTGGCAGTTGGATCCGAAAGAGAGACCGTCGTTCTCCGAAATATGCTGCGCCCTGTCGGAGATGCTGTCAGAATCGGCCCGGTCCTACGTCAACATTACTGTTAGCGAGGAACGAATAGGGCCTGAGGAAGAGTTTGCTGATGACGCACTTGAGCAGACAACTTCCGTTTAAGGGACCGTTTGTTCTCAGACCTTTTTTTCTTTTGCGGACTTGGTTAAAACGAGTAGCTCTGAGAACGAGAGTGAATCTAGTAACAATTTCATGATTACTGCACGAATAATGTCTCTGCTAATGGAAGATTAGTCAACCAGAGATATGAGATCAGAAATACAGATTGGTATCAACAAGTGTGCATCTCTGTACGGAATTATTATAAAGCGCTTATTTCATTTATACATGTTTTTGCGTTGTTAATAAAATGACTAAATTTAGTCTGAATGCGGCTGCAATTCACGTTTGACGCAGTTAGTACACTGATATTTTGTACCAATTGTACACCATACTGTTGAATGGAATGATGTGTAGAAAGTGTGGTGCTCTGTTAAACAAAGCTTAATCAGCAATTTAGGGTTCAGCACTCTGAAATAAGCACAGAATTGGAATTAGACTAACCCAACTCGCATATGACACAGCAACAACTTCGTGGTAATGCTGTATAAACTGGCCTAATTATTCAGATCTTGTATTTGTATATTTTTGTTTATTTTAATTGTTAATTTTTCTCCCAATTGTACAGTATGTTAAGATCTGTATAATTAAAGTTGAGTAAATAAATAAATAATTGCCGCTGGGATGCTAGACTTACATATTCACGATAGCGGCCATGTTGGTTTTCATATTGTAATGCAAATTAGCCACGTTGTCTGCCAGGGGGCAAACATTGAAATGATGCCGTTTCTCGGAAAATCGTACGGTCTAAATAGTGAAGTATCTACGATAAAGCCACATTTGAGAACCAAGTTATGGAATAATGATTTCATTATAAGGTTAGTTCGAAATAGTTACTCGATAGCTTGACTTCTTAACTACGCAAGTCGTTTTCTTTTTTATAAAAGTGTCAAAACTTGGAATATTTAAATCACAAACAACTTTCTCTGAAAAAAACTATCAGACGTGATAAGAAACCAGCTGAAACTTGTCGATTTAAGCTTGTTTGCCCCCTCACAAATCACGTGCCTAATTTGCATTACAATGCAAAAACAAACATAGCGGCTATCGGGAATAATCTTAAGGGCTATTGCTACACTTTGCCAATATATTGTGGCCAATCAGAGGCAAGTATTCGAATGGATCGCGGAACTAGTCGTTTAAGCGTAGCATCCCAGCGGCACTCTTGAGACTTCTTGTAAACTTTCGTCCCTGGGTCTCCGAGGATGCGAGGTGTTTAGAAATGCGATGAAACACTCTCTAGTGTTCGATGTAAGTACTTTCTCAATCGAAACTAAAACTACGGAGAAAACGAAGAAGTACAATTACAAAAATCTGGAAGCTAATTAAGATCACATTTCCAACTGTCACGGCTCTTAATTTCCTTTGTTTTAATGAATACATTTACAAGATACCAGCTTTGCGCGTTATTCAGTATTTATTTAACTACTACCTCTGTTATTCTGTTTTTTCTTGTGAATATAAAGAATTTGTTCTTTCAGTAGACCAATCATCCCAGTCCCTAAACTGAAGGCCCTTTGTCAGGGATTACATCTTGAAAAGTTTATCTTAAATATTCCTAGTTTGAAAGTCAACCTTATTCTTCTCAGTTAATTTATTGCTAACTCTTTGGGAATAGTGTTTTTATTACTACGAGGTTCCGGATCTGAAGGCAATTAAATAAAATGAAATATGGCTATATTCATGGCGACTGCTGCTGCTCCTGCTGCTACTGCTGCTATTGCTGCTACTACTACTGCTGCTGCTGCTGCTGCTACTGCTACTACTGCTGCTGCTGCTGCTACTGCTACTACTGCTGCTGCTGCTACTACTGCTGCTGCTACTGCTGCTGCTGCTGCTACTGCTACGTACTGCTACTGTTGCTGCTGCTGCTGCTGCTACTGCTAGTACTGCTGCTGCTGCTACTACTGCTGCTGCTGTTGTTGCTGCTACTGCTGCTGCTACTGCTACTGCTACTGTTGCTGCTGCTGCTGCTGCTGCTACTGCTACTACTGCTGCTGCTGCTACTGCTGCTGCTGCTACTGCTACTGCTACTGTTGCTGCTGCTGCTGCTGCTACTGCTACTGCTACTGCTGCTACTGCTACTGCTACTGCTGCTACTGCTACTGCTGCTGCTGCTACTGCTACTGCTGCTACTGCTACTGCTACTGCTGTTGCTGCTACTGCTACTGCTACTGCTGCTGCTGCTACTGCTACTGCTACTGCTACTGCTGCTGCTGCGGTGGCCTGATGGTAGGCAGCGCACTGGATCAAGCGGTCCAGCTGGTTCTTGCCCTGACCTGGGCCAATTTATTCAGTGTTCTTCGCAAGAGAAAATTGGGACAGAGAGGGACAGTACGGGCGTTGGCTGGGAAATGTCAATTCCACCAAAAAAACTATTTATAGATCGGCTCTGGAACGGAAGTTTGTTTCCCATGACATCCGCAAATGACCATTTCCCCATTTTTGGAAGACATTTTCATCGAAGAAAACTTCACTCCACTCAGTTCCGTCACTCGAACAAAATTTTGTTTTCCTTGAAAATTCCCTTCCAAACATTAGATCGAAATTGAGGACTTATCGGTAAACATACTTCAGTTCCAAAAGGTCGTAAAGCCAGTTTAAAACTAAACTAACGTAATTGGAATTAAAATATCCCAAAGCCTGGTCTGGGAGTACCGCTCTCCACCCCCCCCCCCCCCATTTTCTCTTTGTTCTTGGGCAAAACATGAGTATCAGCGAATTAACAGTTATTGCTGGGGATTCGGGCTAGCCCTGCGCTGGACTAACATGGGGGAGGGGAGAGACGTGAAAATTCTCCGAGAAGTTTATTGCTACGAAATAAGCTCTGTTGGTATGGGACGTTTGTTCAATCGTGAGGTCTGAGGGCGGAAACAAGGGTGAACAGAACAACCTCCGGTAACATAGTCTCCTACGCGGGCGTTATTAAGGGATTGCGTTACACTTGTCCCCAAGTGTAACACAATCCCCTAATAACGCCTGCGTAGGAGGCTACCGGTACGGTGACCCGTCATAATCGCACACTTAGTAGTTGCAGGCTTGACCGCACACAAAAACAGAATTTTTGTAATCCTGGTCATCCTGATCGATCTTTTAACCCATTCTCGTCCCCATAGCCCTTTTCGTTTCTCTTAGCCGGCTGGGCCTTGGCACGAAAAACAAAGGGCTCAGAGCTCATTCGATTTTTTTTATTGGCTGTTTGAGAACGAAGAAATCTTAAGGAAGTCTAAATGTTCGCAGGCCGCCATATTGCAGCACACAAGATGTAGAAACATCAATACTAAATACATGAATTCCGGAAGTCCTAGCATCCAGAGCCGTTCGTTTCTCGTGGTAAGGCGGGACGAGAATGGGTTTAAACCAAGAAACGAAACACGAAGGAAATGGGCGCCAATATAAGATGTTCACCCCTCCCCCTCCCTCCCGTCTCACGCTCACACACGTCCGTGCTTCGCGTTCGCCATGCATATCTACAACTTCGTTGTGACATATTTTATGGATTCTTTCCCTAATTCTGGTGATGCAGTGCTCGAGAATTGTTCTTCCAAAACCTCTCCTAGGTGTTCACAATCCAGGTCATCTGTAGTTTCGATTGCACTGCCATCTTCATCTTCATCTAAAGGCGGAGTTTGAACTTGATTCAAATGTGAATCTGTTTCTCCCAAGTTGATATATGTCCGTCCAGTTCGTGCTAAAAATTCGTGCAAGATGTTTGCCAACTCAGCAAAAGTGGGCCTCGCTTCCGCGTCGAGCTGCCAGCATGCTCTCATGACCTCGTACACGTCATCAGAGCACTGAGTAGGCTTTTTCATACGGTAGCCAATCATAAGCTTTCTTGCTAACAGCCGTGCTGGAATACCAGGATAAGGACACTCGCCAATCGAGATAATTTCCCATAACAGCACCCCAAATGACCACACGTCAGACTTGGTGGTGTAAATATGGAATCGTATTGACTCGGGTGCCATCCATTTCACCGGAAGTCTACCAGCGGTTGTGATCTTTGTGTAAACACCCTGCAATTGTACCTTCCGCGCGAGCCCAAAATCCGTCACTTTTGCAATTCTATCTTCTGTGAGTAACACATTTCTTGCAGCCAAATCTCGGTGTACTAGGTTGAGACTGCTAAGATAGCTCATTCCCCTGGATACGTCGTTGGCAATTTTCAGCAATTCTCGCTCATTCAATGACGATGCAATGTTTATATAGTGAGGGTTTTGACACCTGCTGCTCCTAAGGAAATCCAACAGGTTTCCACCAGAAACCAGCTCCATTACTAAGTACAGCGGTCTATCCACGGAGCATGCTCCCAAGAGGCTGACGATATTAGGATGACGTCCGGCCTGTTTCATGATTGACAGTTCTGCCATCAAGTCTTTGTAGTCATGGTGATCTGCGCCTGGTTTTAAAGTCTTCACTGCCACTTTCGTCGTCCCTACATCTAAAACAACGCGTTTGGTTATTTCTTTAATTAGCTGCATGACAGTGATACTAGTATTATTGTAACTAATCGAGGACCCTACTAATTCAGAATCACCCAGTTAAATATCTCAGGTACGCTGGCCCTTTTGCGCACTTAAGGTAGGAAGAGATGTTAACAAAACGACGTGGTAAACGGAAAGCAAAACTCTATGCATTCAGGCCGATAAGAGTGATGGTGTTTGCTCAGCTTTTGAGATAATGAAACAAGGAAAATAGAATTCATGCCAACATCTATGAAAAATTGATAGCGACAATTTATCTGAATCTTTTAAATAAATATTCCAATAAATTATATTTTGCTATTCATTTTAATGAATGCATCACCAGTCATTGTAAATAGTTTTGCGCCATCGTTAATTGTCACATAAGTTATTAATAAAGAGCTCAATTTTTTTCCAGTTTACCCGAATCCAAAGCTCCCTCCATTACCACGCCAAAAGCTCCTTCTCCGATGGGCCTGAAAATGTGCAACTTCTCTCGGGAAATTTCCCACTCGTCCACTCTTCTAGATTCCTCTGACAAGAAAAAGATATTAACAGTGTATGTTTTGTTTATAACTTTGTTTTCATTTTATTGATGGCTTCATATACATACAGCAGTCGCACAAAAAGTGCTCAGTATTAGAGTGATTTCATTAAACACGCCAATCAATATGTAACAGTCAGTGCGCAGTTAGCAAAATTACTGTCTAATTAACAGTCTGCTAAATAGTCTCGTCTCTTCACTGGGCTGATTGCCTGGCGACTCGGAAGTATAGAGTATAGTCCTCCGAGAGTTAGGTTCCTCCCTCCCCCTCAGAACTCGCACAATGGTCTTCTAGGCTTTCTAGTCGATCAGGTGAATTTGCTGGGACAATATACCGTAGGGAGAGGGTGCCCGTGGGGGCCAAACATCCCACTGGGGGCCAGGCCATGAAAAATAACTGAGCCAACATTTTCTCTATATCTGTCTATATAACTCTTACCGTGTGCACAAACAGTATTAGTGAATCCCAACTCGTGAATTCTATACAGGTCCACATATCGTCTGGTGGACTGTTTTCTCCTTCGTCTCCTGTCCGTGGATTTTTTCGCTTCTTTTATTCTTTGTATTTTCTTGGGAGCGACAAAAAACATCACTGTGCAGATGAGAGCAACAAATATCACAATGGAAAGGGTGACGGTCACTATGGCAACAGTCTTTTGATGCTTGATTGAATGGCAGGTCACTCCGTCTCCACGGTAACCATCATAGCAAATGCATTGAAATGAGCCTTCGGTGTTAATGCAGTCAGCGTGACTGTGGCAGACGTTGTGCGCGTACGCACACTCATCGACGTCCGTGCAGTTGAGAAATCCGTCACCTTGATAACCGTCCTTACAGATGCACTGAGAACTGAAGTTTGAGTAAGCAATATGAGCATTGTCCACACAAACGTCGGACATGTTGGAGCAAAAACACTTTCCTTGCGAAGAACTACAAATCATTTTGTATGACACGATGCTTGTGGAGTGATTGAGTTGACAGGTGTCAAAACATGATGGCCCCTCCCGCTTGCTTACGCAATTGCACGTGGTCCCACCTGGAGCACACATAAACGACTTCTGACAATATTCACACGAACAGCTTAAATCTGTGATGTTCAAACTCATCACTGATCTTCCATTGAACGTTTTAGGATTCTTGCACTTCACTTGTGAATTGTTTTGATAACGATCGTCATGAAGCCATTCTTTAAGCCACAGTAAGTCGCAGTTGCAGTCCAGAGGATTGTGCTCAAGGTTGATTCTCAAATGAGGCAAGATTTTCTTGAGATTTGTACCATGGAACACTCGAACGCTTGAAAAACTCAGGTTTAGGAACATCATAGCGCGCAAACTAGCCAAAACCTCCAACGGAATAAATTCTATTGGATTGCTACCAAGGTCGAGTGTAACTAAACTCTTTAGCGGCTTCATTACCTCCTTTGATACAAACGTTAATTTGTTATGATAAAGGGAGAGGATTTCCAAATGCAATAAATCTAAAAAGGACTTTGATTCAAGCGAGCTTATTCCATTGAAACCAAGATTCAATGTTTGTAATGACGTCATTTTGCTGAAATGTACCTGGAAGACTTTACGGAGCTTATTTCTAGCCAGGTCAAGATATGTTAAGTGTTGTAGATCCGTGAACGCTCCCTTGTCAATTAAGGAGATTTCATTCTCGCGCAAATCAAGATAAATTAGGGATATCAAATGCTGGAAAGTTCCATTCTGTAATCGAGAAATACGATTTCGATTAAGATACAGTTTCAGTAACTCTTTCAATCCTTTAAATGCTTCTGAAGGAAGGTAATTTATTTTGTTGCTTTCAATCTTTAGCGTTTGCATCATGGCGTTATTCTGGAAACTTCCTTCGCTGATATGCGAAATGTTGTTTTCGTCGATCATTAATTCTTTAAGATATCGAATCTTCTTCATTTCTTGAATATTTAAACTAGAGATCATGTTGTGGTTTAGCACAAGTTTTCCAGTATTTATTGGTAAATTTGTTGGAAATTCGGTCAACTTTCCCCATGAACAATTAACCGCAACCAACGGAATATTTAAGTTCCCACCAAGGTCTTGAAAGCACGATGAATTGCAGTAGTTCGACGTGTATCTACATCCGGTAGAATGAAATGGCAAATGACCTTGGGAAACTATGTGAAGCAAGTGAAATACAGCAATTGCAAGTACTAAAGCATAACGAAAGTTCCTCATTTTACCTTCACTCACTTTTGATAAAATCTCCGCCAAGAAAATCTGACACCGACTTTGAAATGTGAAAATCCAACTAACATAAACTTGGTGTTGCCTTCTTTGAAACTTGCTTCAAACTTCAGGGTTTGCTATTTCTCGTCCAATTTCGAGAACTACCATTCAACAGATTTGAATTCCATGTTGTAATCCCGGACATTTTCCCCAAAAATTGCGCGAACTTGAGAACTGCCAGTGGAGAATTCGCGAGCGATCGTTTTCGCACGCAAAGAAAGAAAACGCAATTTTACCGTTCGTTGCATAACTGTGTTTCGTGGGGAAGCTAATAATTAGAATAATTTGCGCAAGCCAATTGCCTTTATCATCTCCGGATTCGAAGAAAGACTTGTACAAGCCATTTTTAAGGGTCAAAACTCACGCAAAATTATTGCTCTTTCACTTGACACGCCGCTTTTCATATTCTTTTTCAGGGGCGACAAACTTCCAAAAATTTAACATGTAAACACTTTTTCCGTGCGACAACTAAGCATTTAGATTGCGCATTATGGGCAGCAAATCTCTAACAATATTATTTGAAACAAAGTATTAAAGAATTAAGAACAAACAGATTTCAAGCCGTTGCAAAATGGTTGGCGACCTTTTTATTGGTAAAGTAGTGACAGACGACAAAAATGTTAGACCAAATTAAAAACTTTGCACACGTTAGATGAAAATGTATCCGTCACCATCTGCTCTGTATATTTTTTTATTTTATTTTGTACAGGGCGCTATTGAAAAGCACTAAATATTATTATTATTATTATTCTAAATTATACTAAATTATTATTATTATTATTATTATTATTGTTATTATTAGGAGGAGCGCTGTTACAAATTCTGAGGCAAGGTTGGACATTAAAGCGGGAGGGTTCTGGGCAAGAGGAGTTACGGCATTTTTTGATCTTAGAGTTACGCACGTCAACTCCAAGAGTTACCAGAGCAAGCCAACATCGGAAGTGTTTAAGGAGCAAGAGGAAGAGAAGAAGCGCAAGTACCAGCAGCGGGTGTTAGATGTAGAAATGGGTTCGTTTACGCCTTTAGTGTTTGGAACCAATGGCGGAATGGGAAATGAGTGTCAGCGGTTCTTAAAGCATCTCGCGGACAAGATAGCTGAGAAAGATACTGAGCCTTATCATGTTGTACTCACTTGGCTCAGGACACAGATTTCGTTTGAACTCTTAAGATCGGTACATGCATGCGTTAGAGGTTCGCGAACGCCGTTTCGTAGCAAGATAGAGCAATCATTAGACTGTAAAATAAATGTAGCCAGTGCGGATATTTGAAATACACGGCTTATGTGCTTTTATACTTAGGGCGTTTTATGGACACTGGTTTAGCCGTCATTAGTATAATTCGATTGTTGATTTTAATATCTCGGTATCATGGGATTTGCAATTTTATAGAATTTTGAACTTCTATTATCAATTATCTAATTTTTACTTCTTTTATGTAAGTAAGTTATTTTTGTTATTAGTATTATTACTTTATATAATAAATATTGTAATAAGTTCCACATGGATGCATGTAAGATTCGAGTTTTATTTCTCAATAAAGGTTGATTTTATTATTATTATTATTATTATTATTATTATTATTATTATTATTATTATTATTATTATTATTATTATTATTACAAAAGCTGACAAGCATGGTGCTCTGATTGTTAAAAACCCCTAAATTTGTATATGTTATAGGACTACATGCTATCCAATTTGGAAATAATTGGATGAAAAAAATTCCGAGGACTGTCAAACTTGACGAGGCCGTAGGTTATTTCCAAACTGGACAAGCATGTAGTCCAGTTTTAGCTGTTGATTTTAGCGCATGCAGACAAAGCGGAATTCCCAATTCTGTACTCAATCCACAAGCTTCTTTGTCAGTGGTTGGCCACTAGGCTGTACTATTTTGGGTTCAAGACCGGACCATTTTCCAGTCCACATTTATCTGGATCGAGATTCTGGGAATCAGAGATAAGTCAGTGGATTCCACAACGACAAAATATTTTAGCATACACCTCGGAATGAAACAAGATAAAGAGAGATTTCAAGTTTTTATTCCCCGCCTAGCATAGTATGCACTTTGTTAGTAAAAACTACTCCAGTCTCCCTTCCATGCACCTATTATAGGCTAAACCCAGGTATAAGAGAGTCCATCATAACATGCATGCAAGTTATCCTGCAAGGATGACTCGCATTTGCATGCCTGGACTTTCTTCTCGCACCTGGGCCAGTTCAGCCCCAATAATGGGCGAGTGAAAGAGAAAGTTCATGTACGGTTACATGAAGCTACCATTCCATACACTTGCAATCGGCCAATTTACAGTTCTGTGCTTGGTTACCAAGCCTTTGACTGGAAAGAGATACAAACCTTAGATACAAATTAAACCCTCTTGCTTTTAATATGTAAATCTTTTTGTTATTATGCTAAATAGTTTCTGGTCTTTATCAAGGTCACCCTGAGCCTCCCTTTCATACAGAGGCCTGGTTACATTTCACAGAACTGTAAAATGGACTATTGTTTTTTCCCTTCCCTAGCAGGCACTAATCATGAACAATAACTTGCATAAATGAGCAAAATTCTCAGGAACAGTTTGCAATGAAGTATGCTTGGAGAATATCTAGGGCTAAGGGGCCAGTGCTTCAATTCTCAGAGCAGAGAGCTTGCTCCAAGCTCTTTGGACAGCTCATGGATTTTCATGCAATGCAACAAAGTATGAAAGTATGAAACCCTAGCCATGTCCAGTGAGTTTTATTGAAAAGATTTTTGGCACCAAGTCTTGTTCAAAATTTTAATTGAACTAAACTCAACACTGTACCTAGAGACGTTTATTTGCTGTTGGAAAATCACTCCACTATCTTCCACAAAAGAACACTCTTTTCTTTTCAGGATTCTCATTAAAGCGAATGTTCTTGGTTAATAAAGCTTAAGGCTAGCAGACAAATTATACAACAGCAGAGGTAGAAATTATATATTTTTTTCTTTTTTTTCCAAGTGTCAAATTTATTGTAGGTTGACTGACATTCATGACTTCTATATTATTAACAATCAAGTACGACTGTCAAGTTATACCTTTACCAATAAACTGGTAAGTAATATACCAAACACGAGAGACAGTGTTTCATTGGGATATCCAAACACAGAGAAGAGAGTTGAAAATATGACACAAAGCAGATTATTTTTAATGAACTTCAATGTGTTTGGATAGCTGATGAAACACTGTCTCAAGTTTGATATATCTTCTCAATCAAAACAAAAGCTAAGGAGTACACAGAGAAATAAAATTGTCAAAATCTACGCTAATTAAGACTAGATATCCAAACCTCCTTCACAGTAATGATTTTCTGTTTTAACTCAATAAATTAAGTCTGAGAAGAGATGAGCTCGGCTATGTACCAGCAACGGTTTCTGTGTGATCTATATGGCAAGGTTTTATAAATGAAACTACAAGATAAATTTTTAAGTAGGGGTGGTATACATGGTGTATATAATTTATGAATTTAAAATGTTAATAGGTGACCCACTGTCAGAGGAAACAGGAAAACCCCACATTGATACCTCAGGGAAAGAACACTGGGCTACATTCAGCCAACATGGCTTCCCTGTGGCACAAACCAACCAATCAGTGTATATTTTTACAGTGCTGACACTCAAACCGTGAACATTTGACATTTATTTTTACATTTTTTGCTATAATTATCCAATGAAGACCAAAGGATTAGTGTTTTCATCACCTAAGACAGCTAATTCTTCTGTTTATATGAATGGCTAACATTGGATAATGGCAAACAAGATGTAAAAATAAGTGTCAAGTGTTCATGGTTCGGGTGTCCTAACTATAAATGACTCGTCTTTCCACTCACTTTCTCTGGAGATATTATTCATATCTGTACCATCAATGTAAATTACACCATTAAAGGTTACAATAAAATACATAATTTTTCCACAAAAGTAATGAAAAAGAAAATAGACAAAAAAAAACTCGAACTTCAAACATTACTAAGGAGTCGCTTACTAAATTCTCCGCGTTTGACAACTGAAATAAAAATGTAACTATCAAATCAATGCCACATGAATGAATGTAATCATGCCCATTGAGTCAAATACTGTAGTTGAACTATTATAATATATTTCTGAAAAACTATTTTCTCTTTTACAACTCGTCTATTTAGTATAAAAATTCTACAAGATATAATCTTGTATTTTGTAATAGATTCTCAAGTCAAACTTGACCACAGGCCCGGTAATTAACACCATTGAGAATATTCATTTTTGGAATAAACTAGATTATCTATGTATTTGACTTTATCAAACAGTAAATGAAAACAAAATTTACAACATTCCCTACTTATATTGAGCAAATATTGGAACAACTAGTGTTCAATTTACCATAATACACACCAACATATTATAATACTAACACAATAATTTGCTTTTTAGGATGCCAGTAACCTAAAGAAAACCATTTTGGGCAAGTTCAACTTGTGTGGGGCATTCAGTTGCCGTGTTAAAACCACGACTGAAGAAAAAAATAAATAAAAACAATCAAAAAACTGAATGTAAACCATTGGCCTGCCAAAATGTCAAACTCTGAGGTTGTCTCATTTTGAAACATGCTAAACTTGTAATAAAGGCGGTGACATTCGTCTACATAGATGACAAGACGGTTTTTTGCCATTCTCAAGAGGAAATGGGCACCACACTTTGCGCATCATAAAGTTAACCAGAAATACCAAAAATATTCCCCCCACTGCATCAACGCCATAATGGTGATTTGAATATAGAGCAGCCCATGTGATCCACACAACATGAAACATGGCAAACTTTTCATTTATCCAAGGTCCACTAACTAATATCACGGCAGGCCACGCAACATGCAGCGAAGGAAATGCTCCAAAAGGTAATGGAGAAGCAGAATAGATCCCGTGAAAAAACGGAACTCCAAGAACTGCATCAAGTCTGTGAAATCCAGCTTCATTAGCTGCTGCTTTGAGAACATCTCCATTCGGACTGAAAACGACAGAGTCCACATACCAAGGTGGCGCCGTCGGAAACAGAAATTGAATTATAGTTGCGACGAGATTCACCCAGCCAGCACACCAGAGAAAAGGGAATACTCCACGAATGCTGCGATTGCTTACAACTTTGAAGAATATAAAAATGAATGGAAGGGCAAAGTGAAATAAATATGGAACAGCAGCTATACAGTCCAGAACAGGATGGGCAAATTTTGCCAGCATCTGATGAGGGAAACAATGAAAAACTAATACTTCCATCCATGGCAGGAATGTGTGATTAGGATTAGTCACTTTTCCAAGTCCTAAAATTGTCCGGAGAAGAGAGTAATTTGAATAAACTAAGAGATAGGCCAAAAATGGGATGGCTGCAAGTGTTGTATCCTTGAAAGGAACCTTTTTGATCTTTCTTGGAAGTTCTTCAAACCAGGATGTTATTTCAGCCTGTTTGAACAAAATAAACAATGTTTTTGTTATTGGTGTATACCTCTGGTAAGCATAGCACAAGCAGAATGCAGTGCTCAAACTCAGGCTGCGTTCACACTTGGTGCCCAAGCAAGCTACCTCGCTGGGGACTAATATGAACACAATATTTTTTCAAGTCCCCATGACAGAATTTTGGAATAGTGCTGTGCTTGAGTGCAAGGCCTTCACTTTCGTACTTTGTTTGCTTTTTTTTTTTGTTGCTCGAGCACCAAGTGTGAACACAGCCTTAAGGTGATGGCAAATGAAGACACATTGTTGCAGACAAATGTTTTTTCTGTTTGCCTGCACACACAACATTGTTGTGGACAAAAAATTTGTAAATGTTTCTGATTTTATTAAAGAAACATTCTGTGTCCACAACAACGTGTCCTTGTTTGCCACCGACTTTAGATGGGGCTTTGGATTGCCCACAATAACCAGTACAGAATCTATTAACAATATCATATTATTAAACAAACAGGGGGACAGAATGCACCGTACATGACACTTTTTTCTTCTTTTCAGGGAGTGGGGGGGGGGGGGGGGGAGGGATTTGCAATTTAGCAGTTTCAAGTGTTGTTTTTTTTCTTTTTAACCCAGAGATAGTCTAGTGTATTGACCAGACGATAAAATAAAGTATGTTGGGTTTCTTTAACTAGAAAATTTCACAGATACAGTAAGAGAATTTTGTACATCTCCCGGGATCTTAGAAATTATATTATAATATCACATTATGGGCCAATGCTTTGGCGTAAACTTTATGTTGGCAGCTTCATGCTTGTCTACCCAAGAAACAACGATTATTCCAACCACTTGGGTCTAAATTAGAACTTCATGGCGATTCACTGGATCGAAAAATTGATATGTCGTGATCTTTGAAACAATTTCGCAAATATATATCACGTTCTACAAAAGTACAACTCTTGGTGAAATGCGCACGAAATGGAGCTAAACACTTCAAAAGGGCAAAAAATTATCACCCAAATAATTTATTTTACCGCCCTTCAGCGGTTGACAAAAATATCACAAGGATTGTTTCGCTTATTCAATGCAAATGAAAACTTGTTGGCTACATGCCACCTCCCGTGCGATGCACGCACACTTCGTATTGCCCAAACAAAATTGCATGGATAACCGTGCATGGACAGCTAAACATTGTTCGGAAATGATTGTAAGAGTAATAATACACTTTATGGACTGGAAAAACGAGAAAAATAAGCACCTTAAGAAATCAATTATTCAAGAAACGCCTGAATAAATTCCACGCTTCATTTGCATCAGTATGAAGCGCTACTAAAAACAAGCGAACGAACCCAATCAAACCAATGAAATGTACTACGGAGATCAAGATTTCTTTTGAAATGAACACACGAATCCAACAAAATGCACGGGATGAAATGCAGTGGACGGATGCACAAAGCAAAGGAAACGTTCACCGATTTGCACAACCACAATCTACTCGACTTCAATCGTCAAATCATCTAATGTCGAAAACAGTTCCACCTCGTGTACATACCTGCTTCGTTTCCCAATAGAGTTCAAAAGCTTCTTTCAGCGACCTTGCAAAGCGATTCCAAGAAATCAGAATCTGCAAATAAAAGAATGTACAAACAGTGTAAAAACGACAGGCAAGAGTACTGGGATTCACAGAGCATCGCGGACTGATTTGCGTGGAACCTTTGTATACGTTTAACTTTAAGGTACACCGGCGGTCACTCTGATAAATACATTATATTACCCTGCCAGTTTTGTCGTGAATGACGAGGTCTTTATCCCCTCTAAAATGCTTTCCACTCCGTCCAGTCATAGTATATATCAGTCAACGTATTTTTCGGTTTCAAATGTTTATCTTCCTTGAAGCAGCTAGTCGGTTAACCACGCGAACTCAGTAAAGCAAAGCCCGCCAACACTCAAACTTTCGTCCAACAATATCTCTAGTAAAATTGCTCCAGCTTTCCAGAATACTGCTATCTTCCCATTGTTCCTTTCCACTTTGCCCAACACTAATGTCCTTCCCTCTCGTTTCTGTGCAACAAATTCGCTGTCTGTATCTGTTTTGCGGTTAATGACAGCAAAGTTGTGAAATACAGTCAACAATATGGCGTTCGTCGAGCGGGCGTGTCGTGATTGACCGACGAAACAAACTTAAATTTCGCCGTCCATCTTTGACCCAAGATGGTGTAAACAGGATCTTTCAGTTAATAAATGGCTTAATAATTGCTTGATCCTTGTATTATGGAGTTTCTTGTTTGGGTTAGTGTGTTTTGGACGACTGGATGAACTTGTCGTTACAAACTGCTCACACACTCCATTTCAGAAGAGTGTTGAAAAGGAGGGAGTAAACCGTAGCATGCTGGGAAATATCGTTTGTTACCACAACGATAGCGAAGTCTAACCGGCAACGTCATCGATATCTTTGTCTTGCCGTACCGGAAGTCGTTGGAACACGAATTGAAAGACATCAATTAAACTGCACCATCAATATCAAAAGTACTCCCAGGAGTATTTCGAAATAGGAGGGATTTTTAAACAATTACGTGAATTCTCGGCGGTCACGTCTCAGATTAGTTTCATCTTTCATTCGCGCGTCGCACGAAATTAAGAAAGAAATCTTAGACTTTTACCATATTTGGTCACAAGAGGATGGACTCCTGCACAAATTTATTCGTTTTGGCCACCCTTCGAGAGAACAATAGCAACAACTAGCTTTATTTGCATGACCATAAATACATACAGTGTTGCAAAAGCTTTATCTCAAATAAAAATTGAAATAAATAACAATTATTCCATGAGCCCGCGTTGGATATGAAGTGATAAAATAACCAACGAGCGCGTAGCGCGAGTTGGTTATAATCACTTCATATCCAACAAGGGCGAATGGAATAATTGTTTTAGTAAATTCTCAAACCGGGTTTTGCCGCCGATTTTTATTTCCACAATTTTACAAAGCGTAAAATAAAAACTTGGCGCACTATTTTCCATATGACGTAAAACTCCGACTATTGGCTCATAGTCGGAGTTTTTTAGCCAATCAAAAAGCTAGAAATGCAATAGTCGGAGCTGAGAATATACTAATAAAGATTATCCTGGATATGTAATTATAGCATATAACTTGTAGTAATCAAGTTACATCAGCAAAATTTGAAAGAATAATATTGTAATATTGTCTACATCAAGGTAAGATGAAATGAATTTTCGCTAATTGAATATTAAGAGGAGAGTATTTTGTGCAATATATAAGAAAATGTGATTCGTCTTCAGTTTCATTAGTTTCACTTATTAACCCTTGGAATTTGATCATAGCCTCCAATGAGCAATGCCCCCAAATGCCCCTAGTTTAGTCTATATGAGAGCTGCCATTCTCGTCCCAATAGCCCTTTTCATTTCTCTTTAATAAGGCGGCGATATACGCGATACAAAAACCCTCAACTTGTCGCGCAACATTGTTTCGTTGTTTCGCGTTTTTCACCTTGCATGCTCAACTTGTCGCGCAACAAAAACATTTGCGGTTGTGGGTTGAAGAAAGTTGATGCGAAAAGTGGAGCGCGGCTCGACTTTAAGCAACAAATTTTGCCTTTGTTGCTCGTTTTTTATCAAACTCACAACTTGTCACGGATCCACACCAAGCAAATCAACCAGTCAGCGCGCTGCATTTCTTCAACACCCAACAAATGTTTTTGTTGCGCGACAAGTTGATTACGCAAGGTGTAAAACGGCGCGAAACATTGACTCAAAACTTGCAACGAAACAATGTTGCGCGACAATTTACAGGGTTTTTGTGTCTCGTATTTCGCTGCCCTTAGTCGGTGGAACGTTGGCGCGAGAAACGAAGGCTCTCGGGACTTCGTATTTCCAGTCCTAGATTCTAGGACTTCCGGATTTCATGTATATAGTATTGATGTTTCTACATGTTGTGTGCTGCACTATGGCGACCGGCGAACATTTTGACTTCCGTTCAAAATTAAAATTATTTTCCCAGAGCCCTTCGTTTCTCGTGCCAATGCCCCACCAGCTAAGAGAAACGAAAAGGGCTATGGGTGACCAAAACCAGGAAGAGAAGAACTGGTGCTGCCGGTGGTCAATCAACATAGGCATGCATGGCGTACTTATTGTTTTCCGATTTAGGCAGACAAATTTCAAAACTGACCCTTGTAAAAATTGGCAAAAATTAGTGTTAAAATTAGTAAAATGCCTTAGTTTAAGCTGTTAATCTAGGATATATTAAATAAATATTGCCTTGTAAAGGACTCAATTTCTTACGATCACTGTCGTCCCCGTCCCCTCCACCGTATGTCGTGTTCTCCGGATTTTGCTTTGATAAATAGAAAGGCTGTAAATAGTTTTCTAGTTTTCTCTTCGATGAATAACTCACTAACTGGCTCACTCCTGAGGTTATTTCAGGCGGTTAATGCCACACTCAAATATCCAGTTGTACGGGTTCTGGGGGCGAGAGAAGATTGGATACTAGGGAAGATTTAGACGCGCAGGGTATTAATCTCGTACCAAGACTTTTTTCAACCCTCCTACGAAGCGAGCAAATAACTGGGTACGAGATTAGCATCAAATAGCTGGAAACTGATGGTATATTTAATTATTAGGCTCAATATTTCGGATGGACAAAACCAACCTTCATCGATCAGGGACATATTTGTTTTTTTTTAAATTTTATTGCTGAACCTGGTCTCAGTCTCTCAATCTTCCCTGGCATCCAATCTTCTATCGTCCCCGGAACACCGTTTTAATAGCGACTGAGTCTGAGTCACTGCTATAATCAGCTATAATTCTAACATCTCCAAAACTTGTAGTCAGAAATTGCTTAATTCAAGCAGTTCTCGAAGAGCTACTTTTGACTTCCCTTCATTCCCCGTAATCATCTCATTGGAGGGACTCAGTGGTAATAGAGTGACCATGGAAATTATATATGATGATTATAATGATAATGATGATGATGATGATGAGCATTATCCTAGTCTGAAGTGTCAGACGTTTTCTCGCCCTAATCCCCCGAGGCGCGGACAGAGGATTAGGGCGCATTATCCCTGAGTAGCGATAATGAGGTTGCGGAAAGATGAGACCCTGGGAAGTGGTTGCCTTCGCTTTCATATTTTTTTTATCTAGGCAAAATACCAGAAAAAACAACAGCAACAGATCATATACACACCTTTACATGGACTGAAGCAATTTATTTTTGATTACAGCTTTTTGCCGTCCTGTGAAAAGCTGGGAATTTAGACAACAGATTTATGACCAAATGATCTGGGCAAGCAGATTTATCGTATTTTCTCGATTATCGCCTGACCCCCAATAAACTCCGAGATCTGTCACGTCAAGCTTTAAATAAACGCCCGGGCGTTAATCGAGATTTGTCGTTTGTTTTTTAGGTACGGTTTTCACGCATCTGAATGTCATCACAAAATGGTACAATCATTAAGTTTCACAGGGGTACACAGTTCACTTTATCAGTGTTTCTCCTGTTCATCCAACAAACTACCAAGTTGGTGACATTTTGGCTTTGTTCTGATGAATGCTTTTATTATATTTTGCCTTAAATTTTGCGTAAAATCAGAAAAAAAGCGAGGCTTTCAAAAATGTTAAAAATTAGCCTTGTTTCATAAACGCCGGGCTCCAAATAAACACCGAGCCAACAAGGTCGTATTCGAATTTTAAACAACAGCCGGGGGCGTCTAATCGAGAAATACAGTTAGCTTTAAAATCTGCAAAATGTGAAAATACTCAATGACTATGTACACGTTATGCATCAACTAGCTCGCAAAAATAATCATATCTACCTCTGGATAATTAAATCTCATTTGTAAGTTCATAATGATACGTACGTGGTTTTTTCCTAAGTAGACTTAGGCCAATGACAAAAACTAGAAATCTACTTTTGACAATTTACTGATATGACTAAAACCACTCTTACTACGAAATTGTTTCTCGGTTAAGTGGTGAGGGAACAAAAATTTCGGCCGTTAAGGGAGCATAATTAACAATTAGACTCGCTCTCGATTTCTCTGAGGTGATATTTGATTGATTCGGCCTGCAGGCTCAACAACTATCATCACACATAGGTTTAATCCAAGTGAACGACTTCTAATTATATTGCATTGCAAAGTACAATTATTTTTCAAACACTGCTCCGTTGTTCGAGCTCACGTGAACTCGTATACCAACCATTAATAGTATACGAACAGCTTAACCAATCAGACTGCTGCTTAAATTTTGCGTTAGGTTACAAGTAGAGTTCTACCAATGTTTGTTATTATTTCATTCAGCCACATAGGATGAATTCTCCACCTGCACCTGCGTCCAAGAATAAAAAACTGAGTAACATAAAAGGCGGGAACTTATCCTCTCATAGAGTAGGCTTTCCTGTTGATTATCGCATGATGCCGAGTCAGCAATTTTCTGGTTTGTGTCCTCCAGTTTTTCCACTGCAAGTAATTCCTCCTGGAAGCTGCTTTGCATGGCTTGATCGCGAAACTATTATCGCAGGTGCTACATTAGAAAATTTTGTTCTGTGGAGCGGTATGTTCTCAATCTCAAGATTTGTTTGGAACGAAGAAAACTGATAAATGACGTGCGTTTTGAAGCGCTCACGCTATTGTGTAGCAATGAATTCGCACCAAAGATCTTACAAGCGTCTGCATCCAAGATGGACAATTGGTGGATTGCCGTTTCATGTTATCCACGACAATAACATTTGTTTAACAAGAAGTCACAAAACATATCGATATGTTGCCGTGCTTTACTCTCTCGTACACAGCGGGCGCTCTGTCACGGAATAAACAATGCTCGGATACGAGGAGATTGTAAGAAGATAGCCATAGCTGAGACAGAACCAATCACTACCGAAGCCAAAAGTAAAAACCGATCTAGGATTCTGGCCGCATCTTGCCATTGTTTCTTGTAAAACTCTTCCTTGTTTACGTCATAAACAGGAAATCTGGCGTCGGATATCTGAACCTCTGATGTCTCGGTCTCAGTGTCCTGTGGTTTTCTTTTGACCGAGCGCTTCCTGGTAACGTGGTGCGTGGGAATGTTTCCATTTTGCGCCAAAAGCACCTGGTCACGCCCTCCTCGAGGCTCCTCAAAAAGGTCCATTTCAAACTCGATCGAGTCCCTTTCCAGATCAAACGCATCATTTCTCTTCTTTTCCGAGTTTGCGTTTGATTGAATCATCTTTTGCGTGCTTTCGTCCACAGATTCCACTTCTGACAATAGTCGGTTGCTCACACGAGGTTCGTATCTCACAAGTTTAGCCAGCCATTCCAGCACGATCTTGTGAAACCAGTTCGGCATCTTAGTGTTGCGGTGATGTAAATTCAATATGATGCACGTGGCGCCAAGGGCGGTACCAATTTCCATGATTGACACTGAATAGTACATGGCTGCAAAAAGCGAGAATAAACAGTTCGGATTCAGTGAAGGACAGTGAAGTCCACGCTTAGACGTCGTCTAGACATCACAGTATTATTATTTCCCCTTGGTAAACTTAGAGAGAGAGTTTAATTTATTTACCTAAGGGTAAATTTCAGTTTGGTTGACTATGAAACCCCATAAAAGAATATTAAACATGGCGCAGAATTTCTATGAGTTGCGATAATTAACACTCTCGACCGAGGTAATGGAAATGTATTGACTGAGACTGCTGAACGCATTACACACAATACAAAATACTTTCAACAAATAACGGACTAAAGAGCCAGCTTGTTACTCAATCACTTAATCCCGTCTGTACAAGACCTCTTTCTACCATAACTTAGTGCAGAAATTCTCGCGCGCTCATTGGCTAATCGTCGTTTTAAATTAGAGGACATACACATAAATGACGTATCGGATGACGCATTCGGGCGCGGTTGTTGAAAACTTTGTCAAGCCTTTTACAGTTAATCCAAAGCGCAAAAAGTTTACTAGTGTCCAGTGTCCTCCGATTAAAGAACCCAGACTTTTTAAATTTTTATTCTTTTTACTGTTAGGCCGTCCACTAAATGCGTCCCGTTTTTATACCAGACGCCTTTAACGTCTTAGACGTCAAAGGCGTTTAGACGACTTTATCGTCTCTAGCATGAAAACGGCCAAAGATAAAAATCCTTTGAAAGCCTATCGTAATGTAAAGAAACTGTTAAAAGTTGTTTCTGCGGGTGGATGGCCATGATTCGATGATGCCAACTTGGAGACGTCGGGCCTATGTTTTCAAGTTTTCCCATTGTATCTCATATGAAATCAGTAACCAATATACTTTGCCTCGATCTTCTGTTCTGATTTCACTTGACGTTATAAAATTAGCGATTTAGAAACGATTTAAGTATTGAATGAGGCGTTAGAAGTTTAAATGTAGCTAATTCTGACCAAAATCGTGACAAACTCCGTGATACTTCCCCTTTAACTACCGTTTTCTGGAAGTCATGAATAGTCAAACTCCTCCTAAAGTAAAACAACTGTAGGCTGTCTTGAAGCGCAGAAGTAATCAATTGGATAGGGACTTAGAGAAATAATTCTATATTCGTTATCTGTTAACCAGTCTGTTGAGCTGACTTTTCGAAGTTGCCACTTGCCTAAAAGAGGAAAATGCTCAGAGCTCGAAGGCAGCTTCTCTGACGTCAATTCCTGGAACACGGCCATTGATAGAAGAATGGTGATACCCAGGCCGACTCGTTCACCAGACTCTGCTGGTAGAATAAACTCCAGGAAGATAGTACAAGCTATGAGTGTACAAGGCAAGATCAGGCTCATGACGTAATAGTATGTGCGTCTGCGCAGAAGCATGGTGATTGTCAAATCCGCCACCGGTAAATCGCAGCAGCCGTTTTCTTTCTGTTAAAAGCAAAAATACAAAAATACGCTGTTAAGTCACCAACCAAGGCTTAACCTGACCCATTTTAGTCCCCAAAGCCTAGGGAAGCTTAGCAAGCTGGGCCTGTGCACGAGGAACAAGTGGCCCTGGGGACACTAGAATCAAACAAAGGGCGTCCAAATCAAATCAGTTGTTTTAAAATCCCTTTGTAGCAACGGTTGATATAAATGGACTCCCTTTGTTACTCTCAAGTGACCCGAGAGCCACTTGTTTCTCTTGTACAGGCCCAGTCGGCTACGAGCCTAAGGGCTAAGCTGCTCCGCGGACTAGGAAAGGCTTAATTTCGGCTGACCCAAGAAAACGTTTGCTGGTGAATAAAAGGAGATTGTAGATGTTGAACTTCCTGGCCGCTGGATCATGCTGATTGAAATACCGCTCCTGTTTGAAATAGAATGTCCCATAAAGTTCCCTCAAATGAAAAGCGTAATGGAATTTTTTATGCTAACCACTGACGAACCTCATTCCTCTCGATATCTATCCACTCCACAGTCCATTCCTCGTTTTCCTGGAACACATCCGAGCCTCTTTCCTTCTTAGCGACAGCTTTCCCCCCTGCCAGGTCAGGCCTCTCCCTCAAGTCAAGAGCGCTAATGTCATATGACCAGGAGGCAAAAACCATTTTACAGGTCTGGTCATCAAACGGGAAATCCTTGACGTTGATGTTGCACATGCTCCTGTAGATGATATGAGCCCGCCATGTCTGATTGCCATCGTGGCTTATTTTGACAAAGGTTGTGAAGCCAGATGTTGCTTTCAAACTCAGTCGGTCATCAGCACTGTAGGGATGGATTAAAAATCGTTTAACGTGTCAGAATTGCTGCACACAAAAAAGGAAATCCTACCGTTCTCACCTGTGAGTGGAAGGAAGCTGGAAATCATGAGAGGAACCCCTGGGAAAGAAAAGTTTAGGCTGATATAGGAATTCTATGGAATAGGAATGTTTTGGAAGCGACTGCATTCCATTTAGTACATCTATTAAAGTGGGAATAGATTTAAAGAAAATATTAACAAAGGGCATTAACTAAGGATTGCCAAAACAAGAACACAATAATGTTTTAATTGAATTAAATTTAAATCTAAATTTAATTACCTGAATTCTTTTTCTTTCTTTCGATTTCTTTTTTGTCTTCTTGGTTGAGTTGGTTAGTTAGATGGTTGATTTAATTATTTTTAACCAGCCAACCAGCCAGCCCGCCAACCAACCAACAACCCAGCCCGCCAACCAACCAACCAACCAGCCAGCCAACCAACCATGCAACCAACCAACCAGCAAGCCAACCAACCAGCCAGCCAACCTGCCAGCCAGCCAACCAACCATGCAACCAACCAACCAGTCAGCCAGCCGGCCAGCCAGCCGGCCAGCCAGCCAGCGAACCAACCAACCAGCCAGCCAGTCAGCCGGCTAGCCAGCCAACCAAACAACCAACTAACCAACCAGCCAGCCAGCCGGCCCGTCAGCCGGCCAGCCAGCCATCCAACCAACCAGCCAGCCAACCAAACAACCAACCAACCAGCCAGTCAACCAACCAACCAGCCGGCCAGCCAGCCGGCCCGTCAGCCGGCCAGCCAGCCAGCCAGCCGGCCAGCCAGCTAGCAAGCCAGCCAGCCAGCCAGCCAGCCAACCAACCAGCCAGCCAGCAAACCAACCAACCAACAAGCCAGCCAGCAAATCAACCACTCAGCCAGTCGACCAACCAACCAACCAACCAACCAGCCTGCCAGCAAACCAACCAGTCAGCCAGCCGACCAACCAACCAACCAACCAACCAGCCAACAAACCAACCAGCCAGCCAACCAACCAACCAACCAACCACCCAGCCAGCAAACCAACCAGTCAGCCAGCCGACCAACCAACCAACCAACCAACCAACCAACCAACCAACCAGCCAGCCAGCAAACCAACCAACCAACCAACCAACCAACCAACCAATCAAGCAGCCATCCAACCAACCAACCATCCACCCAACCAACCAACCAACCAGCCAGCCAAACAAACAAACAATGTAAAAACTAACCAGCCAACAAAAGAGCAAGCTAAAACAAAACAAGGCTTACTTGTTGTATAAAATGACGTCAGGTACCCAAAGCATCTCAGGAGGAATTTGAATCTCCTTGACTCCGCCATAATCATCTGGTTTCCATGTCATGTGAGGATTGTTCCATTCCTGTGGAGAATGAATAACGGAGTGTCACAACCGAGATGTCCTTAGTAGGCAGCCGCCATATTTGTGTCCCAAAATACAAACGAGTCAAAACAGACAAAAAATAATCTCACCAGACGGACCCAGAAGTGAGTCTTGATTACCTGGTCCTTTTCATCCTGCAAAATTCAAATACCTAAACTTAAACAAGTGTTGAAGGAAAGAAATCGATTTCCCCATTGTCTGAATGATATGCTGGATTATTGGGAGGTCATGTGTCGGTCGAGCGGCTTAATCCGCGCTATTCTTATTGCTAGTCTAATACCACAGGTTTGGCGCTCTTACGAACGACTTTGGCACTGAATCTTAATAATTTTTCTAATTTTTGACTTCTGCCAGAACATTGTGATAATTTGCTTATAGTTACTTTTCCTGGTGAATTTGCAGTTTATATTTGGAATTATTTCATATATACACTATGAAAACCATCATGTGGCTATCGTGAAAATTGTTTTTGAGTGGCTTGTGTTAAAAAATATGAGTAAATTATGCGCATGAATCTGTCGAGTATCTACACTGATCTTCCCACTTTAGGAAACAAACACCTCTGGAAGGCCTAGACTACATTGCATCAATTTCGACCCATAGTTGCTTCTTGAACAAATAAGGTATAATAATTTCATTCTATTTTGCATTTTTGCGGTGTTGGCGTCTGGTAGGTCCGCAATGAGACCAAAGCGTCAAAATAAGTAATTAGTTTTTGGTATCACAAAAAAATTAGGTTTGTTTTTAATTGTGCAAAAAGTAATAATAAAGCACGAGCAGTTTACTGCAAATCCAAATTATATAAAAACAGCGATTATAACATAGCCAACAAAACCGCACAGTCAAATTCAATCAATACCATCGGGAATTATATATAACACAATTTGTTCATACTACGCTTTTAAGGCCGAGACACGCTCCGCAACAAGTCACAGCGGCAGGTCTCTGCGACAAGTTGCTCCTTGTGTACGGCGTCTAAAACAAGGGCTGGTTTGAATTTGTGTGACAGCTCGCAAGGACAAAATTCTGTTCAAGTGACAAAGATTATCACAAATTCAACAGGTCACACGAGGCGGATTGTTGTAGCAACCCGTTCCCGCGACGTCGGCCTTTAAGGTTGTGGCAAACGAGGACACATTATTGCGGACACATTGTTGCTCATGACGATTTGTTGCGCGTGCAAACACATCAACATTTGTCGTGGACACAAAATGTTTCTGAATAAAATCAGAAACATTTTTAGTTGTCTCGGACACAAAATTTGTGTCCGCAACAATGTTGCGCGCGCGGCAAATAGGAAAACATTTGTGTCCGCAACATCGTGTCCTCGTTTTCTACCGCCCTTAGCTGTACACTATCAAGTTAAGGTGCAACTGGAAAGTTTAGAGAGCACTCAAATCGAGAGCATTCAAATAGATACAGATTTGCAAAATCATAGCATGGTATTCGAACGAACTGAATTCATATAATGTTATATCTGTATGATTATGCTGAAAAATATGCATGTTTTAATTTAGGCGGCATTTTGTGAAGTTTTGAAGTTGAAAATCTCGGTTTTTCCTATTCATTTTCATTTCCTCAAAATTCAATATTAACAGTGGCATCTATAGAAAAACAGCTTGCGGGAATTCCCCGAGTGGTAATATGTAAATGTTTGTTTGACGAAAATGTTATTAAGTGAGCGGTGGCGATAACTTCTTGTAAAATATATTAATATGAAAACCTTTTCACCGTTTAATCCGCAATTTTGAAACAAATGACAAACTTTATGCCGGACAAAGTTTAAAACAGTTCAATTAAAAATTAGAGTGTACAATTCTCACGGATCTTGGAAAGTCGTTTTAGTTAAATGTACAGAAAACACACAGCATGCCTTTCAACACATTTGAAGTCCTCAAATTTGATAAGCAAAATTATCTTCAGTTCACAGACCGTTGATCTTTGAGATATCAATCTTCCGAAACCCAGTTAATTTGACGCGAAATGGAAACTGCAAGAGATTATTTGAAAGACTTCCAGTGGCACAGCTTGCTGCTGAAAACAATTTTCATGATTTCGATGCCATCGAAAGTGACTCATGGATCTTAAGGATTTCAAACGGTACCATGGCGTCATGGATAAATCGCTAGAAGCATAATGAACTTTTGCTCTCTCTTGAATAATTCACTTAATATATATCTTCGTCTCGGTAGTCATAATTTTAGAATGCATCAAAATCGCCGTGATTTTAATGTTTTCCTTACCACTTTAGCTACGCCAATTAACTCAGCGCTAAAGCCGATGACAACAGGTTTAAAGCGGTCCTTGACTGGCCGAACAAGTCTGCGGTTCTTGTAATCCTGCAATAAGTACTGCAACAATCTCTGCTCTTGGGTTGTATTTCCGTGTAGTTCTGAAAAGCAGAAAAACGCACGAGTTATCGAAAGGCAACATATTTTAAACTTTTTTACTTAAAGGGGAAGTTATTCATTGTGATTTTAACCTAACTTGGTCAAAATTGTCCTATAACTGACCTAAATACTACAAGAACACTAAGAGAAAGGAAAACAACCAAAGGTTTAAAAGAAGATTTGTTCTAGCACATTTTGGAAGCCAAAATGTTAGAACTTGAACAATATTTGACTACGATTTTTCAAGTTGCTGATTAATTCAGACTCAGTTCATTTGCTACTAAAAGTAGGTAATCAGCAGCAAAACAAGACTTTAGCGTTGTAATTATAGCAAAAGTAAGCCATTTGTTTCAGGTTCCTGTTGAATTGGCTTGGCCGCACTTTCACAGCCTCATTTTCAGGTATATTGGTTGCCGAGGTGGACACCTTCTATAAGCCTTGTGGTTTCTTGGAGGTCTCCTCGCCTTACTAATTCCGCTCCAATTGTAACTTAAAGGGTCCTAGTCAGCCACACCTTTGTTATTGTTTACATGCGAGAGTTTCAGTATTATATTTTAGACAGAGAGGGCCGAAATGTAGCATGTTTTCATATACTTCACATCAAACTTAAAATTGTTGTGTCTTTGTTTTGTGAGAAAACGGATTTGGGTTTTATCAATCACCCTGAATCTTGTGATACTTCCCCTTTAACTTATTTCACTTAGAAAATTCTGTTTATTTTTGTTAATCATGAGCTCGAATCTTTACATTAGCCTTGTAAGAGTTTTTATTTTGAGTGGCGGAGCATTATAAATTGTAACACAAACATAACTGCAAGGCTGATACTAAGTAGTATCAGCCTTGCACTTATGTTTGTGTTACAGTTTATTTTTGGCTGATTAGGTCTCTTAGGTCTCCTACGTAAACTAGCAGCATTATCGTTCGGGCTCCTTTGCAGTTTTCACGTCTATTTTACATTATAAATTACACTTTCATGTAAATCGTGGATTTCCTTTTTTCGTTCATCCATGCCCATTGAACGTCTGTGGTTCTTTCAGATCTTTAACAGCTTTAAGCCATTATTGTAATGTTTCAACAGATGGGATCAGAGCTGAAATTCGCTTAAATATTGATCAAAATCCGTGAAAAAGCCCCTTTGAATTTTCACACAGCTTTCCCTTCAAATAATTTTAACCAGACATAATCAACACCAAACAGAACCATTATTGACCTTCATGGAAATTTGATACAGACTTAGTTTCAGAAATATGAATTTTGAATCAAATTCAATCAAATGTTTTACGATCCAACTGGAAACCGTGGTTAATTCTCGTCAATTCACGACATTTTTTAACGATCTTTAGACAATGCAATAATTTTAAAAGTTTTGTCTTCAAGGAAAAATAAGAATATTAAGACAATGAATGCTTTGTTTCTTGAAAACTTCGTGTGAATGACGTGAGTGTCTCAAACTATACACAGCTAATTATTTTCTCAAAGTATCTTTTGTACCTTCTTTGCAACCTGTATTTGAATTTGCGTGTTGTTCATGTTAAACACACTCGTTTGCCACATTGAAGAAAACCTATTACAAAAATCCCATATTAAATATTAAAACTAAAATCATTCTGTGACGTCATATTATATGGCTTTCCGCGGAGTGTTTTCATAAATGGCGGATTTTCGTTTCAAAAAGTTTTCGTTTGCTATGAACTGCACACAATTCGATTTCGCCGCACCAAAATGTATCTTGATCGAACTGAAGTATGAACAGAAGAGTGGCTCTTTTCCCAAAAACGTGTATGTAGAACCATCTATTTTGTTGTGTAAACTCATTTTATTTACACGCTAATATTTTATTGTATAGAACTTAACAAGTATTCCTGTTAATCTTTTAATCTAAACAGTTTCTCGCGAAACGCGTCACGCTTTCTTGGTAGTTTATATAAGCAGCAACATAATATAATTATATGTTTTTAGATCAATATTCATGATACGCTTTGATATAGATATGACACATTACATTGTCAGAAAGGATTGAAAGGAGTGGAAGTAACTTAAAACACGAGAGTGTAATTTTTCTGACATGTTTGCCCTGTCCAAACACTAAAAAAATTATTTCCGTAGTTAACCTTGGGATTTTAAAATTATTCAAAACCATACGGCCGGCTTTTTCAAAGGTCTGTTAAATTTAATAGGATTTCCTCGACAGGAAGAATATTGGGAGACGTTGTCTTCCATTTGAAAGAACAAAGCAAACATATTGACTTTGCTGGCTATTCTAGAAAACGATTTCATTGCTGTTTTCCACTGGGAAATACCACACCATGTTTTTTTTTACTAGTAAAAAACAATAGTGTTTTCAATAAAGCTGTTTATATTGGTCGCAAATTAAATTAACAACATTCTGTATTCGTATGCACGGTGTGCTTGTATATATTAAGCTTCGTCAGTCAGTAAGGCTTAATAAAACAGCAAAGCAATATTACATGTATACCCGTCCCGACTTGTGCTATCTTAAATTCTACTATTCTGAAGCTATCATTTTAAAAAGTAAACACGTCGACCTTTTCAAATTCGAATCACAGTAGGTTCACTTTATGCATGGTGCTGCATTTAATAGACGTTAGAACTATCGTGGTATTAAAAACCATTGGATTTAATTATGTTACAAACTGTAATACAAATTTGCCATAAGTACCTTCTAGAAATTTCAGAAAGAAACTATATGACGGACTAATTATTTTCCAGTTAATTCTTAAAAACAACACGAAGCTAACCCTTTTGTATCAGATAAGGGTTCAAAATTGACAAAAAAGCTCTCGCGTCAACAAAATACTGATTTCAGGCGGAGATGACGTGTCGGTAAATACGAAAAGAATATTAAAGTTGACAGACCTTTCCTTGCTTTGAATATTACTAGAAGACTTATCCTTGGTAAAGTTATATATTTGCCGCACAACATATATAACGTTTGGTTTTTATGCACTAGTATGTGCAAAAATGAAACAAACGTTTCGTTTATTGTTCTGTACACTTCGAATAAATCACCTGCTGCCTATCGCATGAAACTCGAAAGTAAATTTGTTAATGTTACTATTAAAACGGCTTTCTCATTGGAAGATTGTTAAATGCTTTGTTTGGCATTGCCTTGCAAATGAAACGAGCGACTGTTACTGAAAAACATCCAACAAGAACCAATTTAAATCTTTTAACTCAAAGCCTGCGACAGAAAGTGATATGACCCTAGTCACTAAGCGACAGACCTGGTACTTACGCACGATGCAATTAAATACTAGCTAGCGAGGGTTCTCTTACATTTCCCCTCTATCATTTATGAAAGCGATAAGTCAAATTTGCTGAAATTCTGAAGGCTATCATTTGAAAGTGTAAATTCAATTTACAAGCACAAGTCGTTATGTAACAGTGACAGATACAGCTTCGACTTTTGAACAGAGCGGCATATTTAGAATACCTAAGGTAGAATCTTGAGGAAAATTTTAAACAATTTTCTTGCTGTTATGCGTTTCAAAAACCACTAAAGGTAACTAAACTAGACAACAAAATCAAGATTGAAAGACTTCAAGACAGCCAACCAGAATTAAGACGTGAAATAGACTTAATTTTCCTTTCTTCTACTCATGCAAATTGGTTATGTTCATAGACCTCCAAGGGAGAAGTCAATACGGGATTTATTTCATTTTGCAAAATATCAGTAATATCTCGCGATAACACTTGATTTATGCACAGACCATGCTTTTCAACATGACAGGGGTGTATTTAAACATGGTCTCTTCAACCGTTCGTTTACTCTAAAAAATGATGTATAGTTTCAATTTAAATGGAATAAATTTGGAACATAAAAGGCAAGTTATTTATTTGTCAAGATTTCTTGTTTTATTCGCATAGATGCGCCTCACCGTTTTATGTTTTAAACCTCGGCGGTGGTCAGGCATTAAAAAGAATAGGCTCACAAAACAAAGCAACAAAAAGTAGTTATTTCCAGCGCCATTGGGATTTTTGGTGGTGGCATTTTTGCATTAAATAAATTCTTACCCTCTTAAAATAAAAACCGCGTATTTAAATATTCTATCGACTCTATTTATACCTTTTCACTTACTTGGAAAATCTTTTAATAACATTCTACTCGATATATTGCAATCTTAGCAACTATAAAATGTTTTCGTATAATTAAAAATTTAAGAAAAACGCAGATTCGGTAATTATATACTTCAGTCTTACAGTGCGCATGTTTTAAACCTGTAAGATGTTTGTATACTGGGGGGTCAAAGCATCAGTTAGATTGAAATGAAAGGCTCAATTCCTGCTTGAGGCAACGCTGAAAGATTACATTGCGAAATTCAATTATTTTTCGTCAGAAAACCAGAATATAGCTAATGAAATTAAAATCGCGTCGCGAAGTTCTTAGAGAAACCGCCATGTATGAATAAACGTGCTGATAAATAACTGAACAAGCAAAATTTTTATGCAGGTACAAGAAGAACTTTCTAATGTGGGATGAAATTCAAAGTGTAATTTTCCTTATCGTATTTAATGGACGTAAACCATTTTAAGTAAGACGAATCTCAAGATAAAATTCGCCAAAATAATTTCAAACCAACCTTTGTGCTAAAAAATAAACACGGCCAAAAATCCCTACAAATAAACAATTTTACCGATCGAAGATCGGTGTTGTCAATAAGCTAAGTCTCATACCTTGCGAGTTTTCCATCTCAGCGGAGGCGAAGCTAACTGTGAGAGTACAGGTGCCAAGAAGACATAACATAAACAAGGACATCTTCAACGCACTACTTAACGATGGCGAACTACAAAAGGAAAAAGCAAAGAGAAGTTCAAAGCCGTTTTCTTTGATTGCGGGTCATAACGCGCGCTTGAAAGGTGAGAAATACGTATCTGAAATGAGACACATGAATAATATTTGATGTATTACTCTGACGTCAGATGTCTAGAATGATATATATTAAATGCGCTTGGAATTATATTCTAGATGTCGTCGATGAGGAATCCAAACATGTCAACGATGTTATACCACAAATTATCCAGGTCTTTGAAAACCAAGGAAAATCTCACCAAAGAATGTCCTGCCTGCATGACTCTTGACTATGCTTTGCATTCAGTTTAGAGTAGACAGCCAGGCATTGCGAAAAGCGGTTTTACTCGAGTTTAATATTGGCATATTTAACATGCATGGTTACCGGCCGTGTGTTCGTACGTAGTGATACTTCCTGTCATAAAAAATAGTAGCAAAATGCTCTTGCACTTTTCCAAAATGTTCCTTTTCTTGAAAAATAAATAATTACTTTGCGCAACCTGACTTAAATGGATGAGCGTTTTCGTCTTTCGAAGAGAAAAGAAATGCATGCATTTAAATATGAAAAAGTCGAAGGGAGTGCAGAAGATATCTTTCCTATTTGACAATAAAATGATTAATTTTGATTTTAAAAATAAATATAGCTTTGATTTTCTTTGTCCATAGATATCTAATTGATGCCAAAACAAAGTATTCGGTTTTGTTCAAAGTAAGATTGCTAGAGATTCGTTGATTGACCAGTGAAATTTCCCTAAGGCCGACGTAGAATAAGAAAAAGGACTTTCATCGATTTTTACAAATTCCTTTTGTAAAAATGAGGTTGGCTTCTCCGAAAAAGAACGAAGTTACTGATGGCGAGGACTAAATTCCTCACAATGAAAATCTAAATACAGTATTCATGAGAAAAGCGACATTCTGTTTGTTCTCTCTCGAGAACAAAGGCTGCTTTCAAGTCTTTGAATTAGGGCGAACGTAATGATGTACATTAACATGCTTATCCTTTATACTGGCGCGAAGTTATTGCTATCGTAGCAAAAGTATGTCACTTCACCGTGAAAGCCAATCAGAATGAAAGAGATGCAAACAGGTAATCTTTGGCTAGGCGCAGTTGAATAAATCTTTCACTAATATGTTGGAGAGAACCTTCCTTAATTACCTTTCTCAGTTTGAGCCCATTTGAGCAAGACTGATTTTCAAGAACTAAACGTTTGGGTGCAATAATTGGTTTTCAAACTGAACTGCGACACTTTTCTCTACAAAAAAGTATAAAGCCCTCCACTAGGAGTTGTCAAAATATTATTGCTATTTCTGACAGGTGAATTACTGTTGAATTCCTCATACAGCTCTTCAAGATTACAAGAAGGTCATTTGAGTAAACTTTAATTTTGCTTTTAAGGTTTTTATGATTTTTGGATCAAATTTCATGACAGGCTTTGTTGATCCTTGAAAATTTGTCTTCGCGTAATTAATGTCCAAAATGGCGCCGAGAAACGGAAGAAATCTTAATCATTTCACTTTACATGTAAAAAAATGGTTGCGAAAGCATTTCTAAACGATAAAGCAAAGTCGCATACCGAATATGATTACTGTTCCGCTTTATCTTTAAAATAAATGTATAAATGTTTTTTTATTTCACAACAATTCCACATGATGTCCACTTTTACGACAATAATTGTTTTTATGTTTGCAGTTGATATCGATACGCCACACGCCCTTCTCTGGTTCGCTTTGCTCGCCACTTTTCGAGCAGTACGGAAGTACACGAGCTATTCAGTTTACAATAACTTCGTTTCAAGTCCACAGCTACACCGAGATCATAGGAGCCACTTTTACGACAATAATTGTTTTTATGTTTGCAGTTGATATCGATACGCTACACGCCCTTCTCTGGTTCGCTTGCTCGCCACTTTTCGAGCAGTACGGAGGTACACGTGCTATTCAGTTTACAATAACTTCGTTTCAAGTCCACAGCTACACCGAGATCATAGGAGCCGACACTATTTAATGGTTTAATTTTGTATAACAGTCCTCGACAAATGACAGGAAGCCGGTAGGAAGTGATGACGACTAAAGACGAGGAGGATCGAAATGGACATAAAAATGAACATATATATTTAAAGGTGTTTCGTCGTAGTTTGTACATTTTGAAAAATTTAGCCTAAATTCAAATTCGTCAATTGCAATCCGCCTCAATATCCTCCATTCTGAACCAGTCTTGTTCCTTTTTGGTTTAGTATAACGTCTTTGGTGTTTTTTGTCCTTAGTAAATTGTTATTTTTGGGTTCCTTAATTTTAAGGGGAATCTGGTTCATCGAGAAAATGACTGAAAATATCGTGACGTAACTCCTTTAAGCTATGCTCGTGACAGTTTGCATGTTGTCACAAAATTTGTCAAATATCTATTAAACTTAAAAAAAGGATTGCAACTTTTGCTGGAATGCAGATTGCAGCTGAAATAAAACAGCGGCGAGCAATAAGACTCTTGTTTTACAACCGATTTTACAGGCTAGGTTTGAAGAGGCTAACCATAATATTTTACAGCTGAAATTGCTTGAGAACGCAACAGGAAACTCGCTTTCAATACTTAGACTGTACAAAGTTAAGTTTTATTTCATGAAGACTGAATTTCTGTATTTAGCACATGTAGTTCCATATTTAGTTACATTTACCTCAAAACATTTCCTTTGTTGATATCATTTCGCCCACAGGTAGCGCCCCATTAAATTGAATTATTTTAGTCTAAGCTATAAATATAGTAATAAAGAACAACCATCACATTGTCGCTTTATAAAAAACGATTTTGAACAAGCTGCAAAAACATGCGCCTACGCATCAACAGTCAATTGTCGATTCCCAAATGAAGGTAGCGTATATCGCAAAAGCCTGGGGCGAGAGTTGGCGTGTGAGAGTTTTAATATGGGTTGGGCCTATTTAAATTGTTGTTTTGTTGAGGATAGAAAGAAATGTACTACTCTTCTCAGGAGACCGCGTGGGGACACCCAACAGTTTAACACAGGATTCGAAATGACGTAGCATAACTGACGAAAGCCAGTCAAGCCTTCCTTCAACCGATGGACAAATTTGCATAGTTTTCTCTTCGCGTAAATAATCAGAACGTCTTGTGAACTTTCAAACTTTTTTTAATTTCGACTGATAATACTTATTTGGCTAAACTTTAGTCTGTCTGCTAATATTTAGTCTATCCTCTAATATTGGCCAGCTTTACTGAGTGAATAAGGACCGAAGATATTTGTTTACAAACGATGTTTTTGTTATTTAAGTTGACAACAAGAGTTCTTTCTTTCATCAGCCAATAGTTTGCTGGTTGGCACAATAACAATGGGTGACGTCACTGATATCTTCTCTAACTCACGTCATACAAAAACCACTGATCACGTGAAACAACCAAACATACCATGTGATACATGTTCAAACGCCAACTGGTAGAGTAGAGCCAGTTTGTAAAGTGCACGAGTTCTGGGTACTATTGTACTTATGACAAAAAACATTGATTTGACGGGAGTCTTGTTGCCGTTATCACGAATTATTTTTTTGAAAATTTTATGTTCCCAGAGCCCTTCGTTTCTCTTGCCAAGGCCCGGTCAGCTAAGGGAAACGAAAAGAGCTATGGGGACGAGAATGCATCCGAATTTGTTATTTAAGTTGCTTTGCAAGATGGCATTGGAAAAATATTCCAAACGGAACTTTCAGTAACTCGGGACCAATAGATAACAGGAAATTAATTAACAATCAAATATGACAGTTTTGTACTAGCCAAAATTACAGGAACCTAGGTATGACTATTAGAAACAAACTATAAATGGTGGGCAATATGAAAAGCGGCTAACGACATGCAACTCACCCCCACGTTTCTCTGTTTGACCATGATTTGATCTGAAACTTTCCATTGGGAAAACTTCTTAACAAATTATCTTATGTGATAATGAATGTTCCAGTTCATGAAGGTTTTGTTTGATGAATCGCGACCATGATGTAGATATTTATTTTCGTGCAAAACATACCTGGCGTCATTGTTTACCAAAGGAAGTTCTTTAAAAGACGCCTTCTTCAAAACCTTGTTTTGACTCATCTGACATTTTTGTCGAAAAGTACAGTGTTGGCTCGGAGATTTATCAACACTAAAAATAACATGCATTTAAATTACACTATTTTGCTTTAATTGATTTGAAAGCAACTGTGCATTACATGTACAGTTCGTGGTTGTTTATAAAGATGGCAGCAAATAATGTAACGTATAAATGCTAGAAGCCCACAAATCTTGAAGTATTCCACTCGGCAATTCTACCACCAATCCTATGGTAAGCAAGAGAGTGTACATTTGTCCCTAACTTAAAAAAAAAAGACAAAGCTAAATGTTTTTAGAACACTGTTTACAATGCTTTGTTAGGCCTGACTCCATTAGTTTACTCAAATTTGCATTTTACGGACAAGAGAACTTCTAGAATAATATACATTTGGCACCCCAGTTGCAATTTTTTGGCTGTTTGACAGAGGAGCATGTTGAAAACGCACGGTCGCGTTTTTGTTTGCCTATTGGTTGGTGATATACTAGAAGAAGATAAAAGATTAAGATTGTAATATATGATTTTCGAAAGGTTAAATTACACGCTTCTCTATTTCGTCAAATTATTGGCGTTACTCAAGACATACAGTACTTTACTGAACATCAGAACTGGTCGTCTCTCTCTCTATATATATATATGCTGAAGTTTGGTCTCCTGGAAGTACAAAGAGCGGCAGCCGTCTTTTCAAGCAAAGTAGCAATAAAACTGTAATAAATTAATAAAACTGTGCGAAATATAAAATAATAAAATGATTCAATTCACCTGTCTATACTCTTTTCCATTTGTAACCTTGTTGGAGTTACAATTCGATCAATGACCAAATATACTGTCAAAGCCCTCGAACGAATCACAAGAAATGTTCATGCTCGCATTCTAGACATGTTGGTAGGAAGAGTCAAAGTCTTCCGCTTAATACAACTTAAATCCTAATGCGCATGACAATAGGGGCGTTGTGGGAGTTTCGCTTACGTTCTTAGCCAACGCACTATTTCGCAATTTCTACGGCAGATTTTAATCAAGGCATGAATAAAATCCTTTACTCCCTCGAAGGGTCACGTTCAAAAAACAATTTTCCTCTCCCCACAAGGTTTTGCTATATATAAAATTGCTGGTTTCTGTGTTCTAACTTTTGATTGGTCTAGCGGGAAGACATTTTAAGCATTTCTGAACAAAATTACGTAAATGGACTTGCCTGGCGTCAGTTTCGCGCGCAGTTATTTCAACCATTATAGTTGAAATGAGGTCAACTTGGAATAAGCGGACCTTATTAAGGTGCCGGTGTTGCACTAATTGGTGAACACTGCAAATCCAATTCTTATTACGTTTTCAATTAATATAGTTTTATGATACCGACTTAAGGTTGACTTCCGTTCAGTAAAGTTGAAAAAGTCACTTTTAGAGGATGTAAGAATAGTACAGAGCAACCGATTACCGTATTTTAAACTGCCTGAATTTGCAGTTACTAAAAGAAGTAAGAACTTAGCAGTGAGATAACAACAAATTGCCATTATTTGCCTCGGGACATACACGTCAAAGGAACATTTTATTGTGTACAATGTTTTGGTGCCAGCAGCTGAAAATAGGCTGAGTAAACAGACAAACTGTCCAATAAAGGTCAATAACTATAACGCATAATGAGTGATATTGTGACTCTCGAGAAAAGGCAAAATTAGGGGCACCGCGTACTTAGGAAGCAAAAATGATTGCCTTTGTTTGTTTTTGCCACATTGTTTTTATTTGTTTTGGCCTATTTCAATATGGAAATCAAATATTAATATTTTCGTGAGCATCGTGAAATATCACGCAGTTCTTTAAAAACAATCTGACAATCTGTTTAAATACAGTCTAAAGCACTTGGCCGTTTGATAATTGGTGCCTTCATTCCGGATTACTCTCATCTGAAATTTATACGTAATAATAGGGTCACCAAAATTGATATGCCACAGAAAAGGATAAAATATTATGAAAGTCAAAGGCTATCAATTTTTGAATGATAATAAAGTGCGAGATGTTATTGCGGTTTAATCCAGAAAAGTTTGCCACGTAGCAAATTTTAAACGCTGCAGTCGTAGAGCGTTGGGCTTTCTTTGTAGCGAAAACTGGCTCCCTTGAATTTGCCTGGTTTTAGTTGCACAACGTTCGAAACTTTAGATTTTCGTTTTCTCAAAGTTAATAATTTTCATTTATGATCGATCACCTTACACTGATTACCGACAAATTGTTCCACTTGTCTACCGAGGCAACACATAAATTGCCTCAAAAAGATATGGACCACCTTATCACTGGCTTTTATTGTGTGAGCTTGATGGTCTTCGACAAGGGGCTTGAAAAGAGTGGTCTCGCATGGCCCGCGCATATATCTGTGTTCATTTTCCGACCGCTGCAGATTTCATGTGAGTAAGACAGAATCATAATGATTCCTCTCAGTTACATAAAAGACTGAAGTTCCAGGAAACATCTCCACATGTTCGTGTTAGTGAGGTGTCCTTGCATCCGACAAACACTGGTTTCTTATCCGTTCCAGTTAGCTTGCCTAAAACAGCAGTTTTCTTAAAACGTTTCTTAAAACGACGATAAGTAATTTTAAAATAATTAAGCTTATTTAGCACAAATTTTAGTCAGGACAACTTTTAGTCTCACTTCAAGTTAAGACTCTTAAAAACACTTTAAACGCTCCTTAATCGATTTTAAACAACATTTCACGCATTTGAAAATATTTCTGGATATGCCGGCAACCCCCAAGGGGTTCGATTTAAGTGCAGAGTCGTAAAATGACTATTAAAACATTGACTTTTCTGACATAATTCTTTATTTTCCCAGTTTTATTCAGCAAAATTGGCAAAGTTATGTATTTTTACATTTTGTAAGCATTTTGACTTGATTCTGTATTAATTTCCATTATTTTCCGGCTTTTTAAGAAAATAGTGTAATCCAAGATGGCGGATCAAATGCAGCCATATGACGTCAACAACTTCAAAGTTTACGTCATCTTGTAGAGTAATGTAAATTTATTCTACTGTGCCATAAACTCCTCTTGGGGAGATGTGAGTTTGCTAATTGTACGTCCGAGGGTTAAAATTTCTAAAGAAACTGTCGCGCTGATTATCAATTACAAGAGTCTGGTAACGGTAAATGAGGGTCTAGTCTCAATGGGTTCAGCGTCAACCATCAAATGGCCAAAAAATTAACCGTCAAAAACGCAATATTTTTACCGTCAACCGTCTAATTAGCAAACCAATATTAGCCGTCAAATGTCTCATATATCCTTAATTAATACTTAACATGGGGTCAAGTTATGCTGTTTTTTATTATCCTTTTGATATATCAAAAAATACATGCAAATCCAAGTAAAACTGGTCAGCAACATAGCTGACTTGCGTCTGGAAACATTTCCGGTGTCGTTAGTCATTGATATTCATTAACAGTGTTATTACAGATCATTTCATATTTTAAACGGGTCATTTCTAAGGCGGTCATTAACATGTGTTGAAGAGGGGAGGAACAAACGATCAAAACAAGGGATCAAGAATTTTAAAAACACTTAGCAAGCTAGCAAACTTGGCCTCGGGTCATTAAGCTAAGTCTTACTATCGACTTATGAAGGAAAACGGCAAGGAAGAAAACTAAAGCATTCTAGCTGACACATTCAAGTTGCCTCAAGTTTTGGCCGGTGGAAGCAACAGCGAGCAAAACGGTGAGTATACTTTGCCTTCTCGTTTAACTAATAATGTTGTAAAAATCGCAGAGAAAACGCGTTCAAAGACGCAAAATGATGGTATTATATGCCACTTTGATAGAAAATTCTGCTTAATTTTAAATTCTTCGATTATAAAACAACCAATGTGGGTGAACTATTTGCACTTGTAGCTTTAGAAGAAGAATGGTATTAAAATCTACACTTTGGCGAACCTGAAGAAAAAGTCAAACACAAACGATGACTAAGAATGTAAGCGATACTACAATGCCAAATATGAGATTTATTATTCGACAGTTTACGACTAGAAATACTAAATTACCCTGTTAAACCGTTTTCCTAGATCTAGTGCAAAAATCGTGGGATACTAGCTAGTTATTAATAAGTCAGTTGAAGTGTCGCCATTGCTCTTGATTACATCACCCCAGAGAGTAGCCGTCTGTCTGTAAAGTTTAGACGAGTAACAGACAATTTACAATTTCATTCTCACACTTCCCTTTTCTATATTAATATTCATAAACATATTGCAATAAAAGCTGAAGCTGGGCTTAAATAACTTCCAAATACATATGAGAACATTCCTACACAGAAAATGAGACGAGCAACCAAGAGTTGTCAGCTTAGAACAAGTAGATACTTCAGTTATTTTGCAGGTACTAATGCAAAAGGAATTTGTTGAAGAAAAAAATTAAGATTTTATCAGAACAATAGTTTGGTCAGCTTACTTCAATAATAATAAATTTGACTAGTTTTACTCCGAATTCGCAATTCAAGTCGGAAAATTGCTGAAAAAAAGTAATAATCTCAGTAAAAAGTATATATTCATATATTCATATATGGTCATTATGCTCTCAATATCCGTCAACTGCAGCTGACAGATATTCTGCGGTATACGTCAAATAACGATAATTCGGTAGAAGTCTAGCAAGGCGCCGCATAACGGCAACTTCTCTGTAGCTGTAAAATGCTCTTCATTGACAATTTGTTGAATAATAAAACAATTATGCTGCTCAATCTTGCGGAATATCGCCTACGGCCTCGTCGGCTAAGTATCAGGCGATATTCCGCGCGATTTCGCAGGATAATTGTTAATTATACACTTTTACAGAACTTAAAAGTGTTAATGCCACTGAACTCCAATCCGGATTATTTATACTAAGCCAATGATTGGTTCAAAGTTTTCCTGAACTTGCCATTTGTCTGCATGTCTTATGACTTCGTTTGATTTTGTTTTTAGCCTTTAAAAGTGGTCACATCATTTCCTCTTCATTGTATATGTCGTTTTCTTTGAGCGCAAAGACGAATTAATGAATTTGCCGGTGTTATGGAGGTTCTTCGGGCAGGTGATAGTTTGTTGGCCGTCAATAGCTATTTCATTATGTTTGTGGATGTGTTTTGGGGGTATTCAAAACTGCTTAATATTCTTCATTACCAGAAAATCTCTTTCACGAGGACTGAATAAGATTCAGAATAAAAAATGTTTACTCTTTCCCTAATTTTTTTTTACTATAAAGGTGTCAAAATCAGACAGTACAAAAGTACATATGCAGTGTTTCGGCTAATGAGGTTTTTAAGACATTTTTAGTAGGGTTGATATTTCCGTGGTGAGTATTAACTAAAGATATTAATGACAGGCCCTGCTTAGCCTGTGAATAAAGCTGGAAATTGAACTAAACCTTCAATTACTGTGAATTACGCTCAATAATCTGAGGTCGGACAAGAAATGCGGACGAACATATACGGACGAAATTCAGACACGAATGGACGCCTTCCGCAATAACCGTTCACTTGTCTTTCGTTACTTTATACCAGGAAAAAAATTGAGAATAATATTTTGTACGTATATTGATGGTCAAAATTCGTAGATTCAGTTCATTGCACGCAAAGACAGAAAAAAATAGAGCGAGTCTAGCGTTTGGTCTTGATAAGGTTTTTCTTTGAAATGTCGCGACTTGAACATTTGCAGATCAATGAATTGGGCACGTCTTTTTGTTAAAGCCCTTACAGCTCTGAAATACTGCAACAAATTTTGAATTGTACAAGCTAAAAAAAGGAAATTTTGGTGGCTTAATTTTAGCCGCAACTACTTCGCTTATTAAAATTTAGTTGTTAATGCTCGAAATTAAATTTAACTTTTCTATGGTTTTGAAAATTAACAATTATACCTGCCAGAATTGGCAATCATTCGCGCACGCGGTAAAATATCGATCTCCTTGCGTCGAAGTAAAGCGATGTTAACATTTCATCAAGACCTTTTCTTGTTAAGTAAACAGTCCGACGTATTTGAAAACATCGCAGGGAAGTCTGCAAATCTATCGTAATCATAGTCAAACCGTGCAAAACGAAAAAGGTAGCATGTTATGATGGGTTTACAGTGTCTTCAAGCAATGAACGTTTACCTGTTGTAATTAGCGGTTGAATTTTAGCTGATAGCAATTTACCGATCACGGTTCTGTCTTGAAACGTTTAATCAATAATGCAAGTAGATTGGCAGCGTGAGATAATATGGCATAGAGCGTACGCAATTTTTTCTTCTCGCAAAAACAAAAATTGTAACTGTAGAATTCCTTGGTGCGACGGCGCAACATTTGTAAATGAACATTTAAAAAGAGTTTTTTGGCGAAGATTCACTGTTAAAATAGAGAGTTCAATCCTTTAAGGCGGAACAGGATGCGGCAAAATATACACAAGCACTGCAAAGGAAGCAAAATTGGTTTTCTCGTGTCTGCAATATAAGATATCAAACCTTTCTTAGTTACACTCGCGATATCGGAGTAGCCCCTTAGTCGGTTAATAGAACAATTTGAAATAAATAAGACTAAGGTGATAGCATTCACTCAGATGCTCCAGCCGAAGATTTTGACGCAAAGAAAGTTAGCTAGCTATAAAGGACAAACATGTTTCGTGTGCAATTCGATTGAAATGTTTTTTTGTGCTAGCCGAAACGTCTTTTTGCAAAGGCAAGCTCTCACTTGGTACTTAAATGCGGCGGAGTTTAACCTCGCACAAAATTAATTAACGAGTCGCTTTTCTGGAGTTCAAGCACCTTGGAAACCCTAATCTGTTGTGACCAATATTCAATAACAAAGTTGTAATTTAAGTTTAAGTCCACTGGAGTTGGGTTGGTTTCATAATGCATGGACACTGAAGTTTCGCGTTGTTATGAAATCCAGTTAAATTATTGTAGAACACAATTTGTGAGAAGATTTGGAACGCTCAGCTGTTAAAAGAGAAATAGCACATTTTCCTTACCGGCTTTCGGCAGTCTTCAACAAAGCGAGATGGATTTGAAGCTTCACGCAGCATAAAAATAAACCAAAAAAATACGTTGTTGTGTGAAATAAAATAGAACTTGAAAATGTTCTCTGCTTGAAACTTTCCGTCGCTCAACTTATTACCACCATATCGCAACGTTTCACTTCTGAAAACTGATGAACAACCTGCCTATTCAAATGCAAATTTATAATAAACTCAATTTGCATTAATTAATCGCTGTAGTATTGTGAACATTGTTGCGAGATCTTAAAGACCTTAAACGAGCCATTCAGTGGTTTTAGTCTTTCTCTCTTTTCATTGAAATGTCCATCTTTAGTTTCCTGTCATTAAAGAAATAATTTTCCTGAAAAATCTCCCATGAAATCAGGAACGTTAAATTCTAAAATGCAGGTTCTTCATGCAGTTGTTTGGATAGAGAAAAGATATTTTTTCATTCGAGAGAATGTGCAAGTACCTCGTCGCTTTTTAACCAATGGAGTTGGTACTTAGGGCAGTGTTAAAAGAAACCTTTTCCATCTATTTTCTGTGATGAACGGAAAGAACTACTCTTTATCCGCCTGTCATTAGAAAATCGGATTAATTAATCAGATAACATTGCTTTCATTGTGCCTTGAGCTCTTCTTTTAGCTTTTTTTTAAAGAAGTTGCGTTATAGCAAAAATTAGGAGCTCCGCTTTTAGGCTTGGCTAAATCTATTTATTGTATAGACGCGAACTCGATGCTTACATGACAGCTCAACTTCAATTGTGGTGTTACAATGACATGGTGCTTTGCATTTTTTGGGGTGAGTGTCTTACTGGCAATTACACCACTCATAAAATTCATACCAAACTACATCCGGGACTGTAGTGGTGTATTTTCCATATCTTCACTAGTGAGGATATCGATGACGTCATTTCCCGCCTTACACGATTCAGTTTGTGTACAAAGCTGCCAAACGAACGTCGATAATAGCGAGCGACAGGTTCGTAAAGTAAAATGTTTCAGCTTTTACTCAATGTGTTTTTGTCTATATAATAAAAAGAAAATTACACGTTAGCTCAAAGATATGAATTTTATGTTCGAGTGGCAAGAACAATATCTCACGAGTGAGCGCAGCTCACTCGTGAGATATTGTTCTTGCCACTCGAACATAAAATTCATATCTTCTCGCCACCGTGTAATATCCTCTATATATTATACGTTCTATGAAGACAGGGGGTTCGTTGTTTGGTTAGTTCTCCAGACGTTTCGGAGAATCTGCCGCTCAGCCGACAGCTGGTACAGTTGTCACTGAGATTATTATAAAAAATAAACAACTACAGCTCTGCGCCCTCCTGTATATAATTCTACAAATCAGCTCAGGATGCGAGGTGCGCGCTAGTCTCGGATCGAAGGGCCTGGGTTCTACCCTGGCAGGGGATGCTGCGTTGTTTGTCTGGCCTTGGCGCTGCATGGTATTCTTGCGCAACACACTTTACTCTCCCAGTGCCTCCCTTCATCCAGGTGTATAAATGGGTACCAGCGAATTTAATGCTGTGGTTTATCGGGATAAGCTCAGGCAGAAATACATGAAACGAGCAAAATTTTTGCAACTTACGAATAAATAAGAGGCAAAGTGTTCTGTCACACATTTCATCAAATCCAAAATAGGGCGAAAAACACACACACATGTACACAAAAAATACAAACAAACAACTCGTTATAATAACATTTAGGTAATATACGTGGCAACCGTTCGCTTCCCCATAATGGCTTCAATAAATTCGAATAGTCGTGAACATAAGAAAAAGAAATACGAAAACACTACTCCTCATTAAAAAGTAAGGCTCTAACAATAGTATTGCTCCTTTTTCGTGTACCGGACACATATGACGTAAAACAAAAGAAAGAAAAGATGAGAAACAATGCTGCCCAAACTACAAAGAATCAAGAACAAAGGTAAAACAATGCGACTACATTTGCATACGGTACACGGAGTAAGAGCCCTTAGTATCAAAGGTTTTTCCAGTGGACTATACTTAAGGGAACTCCTTCTCTTGAAACAAGTTGACGTTAAGTTGTGTAAAATAGTGTCTAAATTACAATTTTTGCTGGATGTGGAAGTTACAGCATTTCATACTCATAAAGCGAGAAAAAAATTATGGCTTTTAAATTTCCCGCGCGCCGCCAATTTAAACTGTATGACGTCAGTGCGTTGTCCTATTGTTTCACACAAAAGAACCTTTCATGAATAACAATAAAGACAACGCACTGACGTCATGAAATCAAACATGGCGGCGCACGAAAATTTTAAAAGCGACAATCTTTTCCGTTTTTTATCATTATGAAATTTTATATTCCCCTTGTCCGGTAAAATTTGATTTTTAGACACTATTATAGACTATCTAACGTCAACTTGTTTCAAGAGCCGAGGTTCCCTTTAAATAATTTAATTTTGGATTCGCTCCGACGAAGGGCTAACGCTCGAAACGTCAGCTCTTGAATCTCTTTACGGTGGCCAATTCACATTATCAACCCAGTTGATAAAACCAAATTATATTGAAATCGATGCACCACCACAGTTTCTTTAGAAACTTACCCCCTCTATTCCCTTTAAATAAAATTGTAAGTGAATTTTATTGCTGTATGTATTACTGTTGTACGTTTTCTTTAAATTTGCTATTTTCTTTTCTTTCACGTATTATTCAGTGAACGTTTCCTGTTTATAGTTTTAACTGATAAATGATCCTATGGGTTGGAAGAAGTAAGCTATTCACACTCAAAAAGAATAAAAGAAATCTTAAAAATTAGTCTGATCACAAATTAAGTCCTCAGTCAGTTTGTGTCATTTAACTTGATTATCATATACGACCGCGGCCTTTGGGAACATTTATCTCTAACCACACGGCTTTTATTAGTTCTTTCTTTATTCAGTTCCGCATAACAAACAAAGCCAGGGATCAGTGAATGCACGAAAAATGCTTATTTTACTGTAAACGTCTTCTCAATGTACTTATAGCTTGTTACGACAACTCTTTGCTTTGATTGTGTCTGGGGCGATATCAACCAAGAACATGGCAAAACATTTAAGATATGAAGAATCTTTTTCGTTTTCTCTGAGTAGCATTTTATTCAGCAGGTGTATCTGCAGTAAAGAGGAATTAAATCCCCGATTATTTATTCCAGGTGTGAGGGAACTAGTAAATTTTAGGATTTTCAATTAATTTCTTCAAATAAAAGACATCGAGCCTAGAATTTTACCATTTGCCATTTTATTTCTCAAATGACGTCCAAAAGCGTTAAATTGACGCCCGCTCTCTTATGAATGGCTTTAAATCAGGACTCAAACACCCCTCTTTAACAGACCCAGTGGAATCTTTACCCTGACTGGGTTTTCGGGAAAAAGTCACCGAGTTGGCTAATTTCCCACTGGGTCCGCTCGTTTTCTGTTTTATTTTGCTTATTTATTATTATTTTTTTGCAAACAAAATACGCTGGGTCACACCGCACAGTCACTGGGTAAAATCAAAATATTCTCTGGGTACTGGGGCGACTAAATTTCCGCTGGGTAGAGGAAAATAACCAACTGGGTAGGGTTTCAGTGGGTCTGTTATAGAGGGGTGTACTCAAGGACAGGAAAAACAATATATTTTTGAATGATCGGCAAGTTATATATTTTTATTTTAATATCAAAAGCTTCGCTTCTCGGCCTATCTTTCAGTTTTGGACATTATTCTCAATATACCAGCCACCTGAAGCGGTTTATATTAAATACCGCTGAAGTTAATTTGTGAAGTTGTTTTTGTAGTGGACCTTTTCCACACATGTAACTGGGCCGTGATATTGACTTCCGTAAACCATGAAAGGACCACCTAAAAATCCAGATCAGCAATATCCCATCTGGTGGAAGACGTACTTTCAGTCACTTTATGTTACGCCGTCGATCAAAGCTTGCGCTTGCTTTTCCTTCGACTGGTTCCGAATGTTGTCCGAAATTGATCGTTTCCTGCGACCTTACTACGACCTATTTTCTTTGTCCGTTTCTCGCATCCGATTGGTTAGATTATTCTCCTGAGGAACGAATTTTCCACCCGAAAGTATAACAGGCCGAGAATACTGCATGTAAGTAATCACGAAATGGAATCCGCAGTGAAACGTCATGAGAAAATCCGATATCCTGTCGTATATGAAGCAGATGGTCGCGGGTTTACAGCTTATAATGCAGCAGACACAAAACACAATTTGACACAATTTGAACGGCATGCGCTCGCCATGCTGGCGGTAAATTTACCCTTGTGTTTGGAATGCACGCAAGTCTCGAGTTTGGCGAGACTTAAAGTAAAATGTTTTCGTAGAGTGCAGGCAATAATACGCCTAGCATACTACACAGACGTTCTTTTACCTCGTCACGCAATCTTTCCTCCAACCTCGTACCCAGGGTCGGAAAGATCTGACTTGGAGTCCGAAAATATCGGACTTCCGGTTGAAATGTGCATGCCTACTTTTCAAAAGCTTGACCCAATGAACTACATGGCATTTTACTTCCGGCCATTTTTTACTGTCTTCAAAACCAATCAAAATCGATTCAGTAACGGAACTTTCGAGAGTCGCTCGTTTCGTCAAGCCTGCGCAGTAAGGAACGAAGACTCGAGGTACGAGATGGTCTTCCATCCGTAAACATTGCGTTACGAGCAAACAGAACGTATGTGGAGGAGACCACGATACGATACTCCCACTACTGACCATAATTTTTATTTTGACCGTAATTTTGGTATTATAACTATGGTTATTTTGGCCATAATTTGGGTATTATAACCATGGTCATTTTGGCCATAATTTGGGTATTATAATCATGGTTATTTTTGCCATAATTTGGGTGTTTTTACCATGGTATTTTGGCAATAATGTGGTTGTTATAACCATGGTTATTTTGTCCATGACTTGTGTATTGTAACCATGGTTATTTTGGCCATAATTTGGGCATTATAACCATGGTTATTTTTGCCATAACTTGGGTATTATAACCATGGTTATTTTGGCCATAATTTCGTTGTTATAACCATGGTTATTTTGTCCATGACTTGGGTATTATAACCATGGTTATTTTGGCCCTAATTTGGGTATCATAACCATGGTTATTTTGGCCATAATTTGGGTATTTTAACCATGGTTGTTTTGGCCATAATTTGGGTATTATAACCATGGCTATTTCGGCTATGATATGGGTATTATAACCATGGTTATTTTGGCCATAACTTGGGTATTATAACCATGGTTATTTTGGCCATAATTTAAGTATTATAACCATGGTTATTTTGGCCATAATTTGGTTGTTATAACCATGGTTATTTTGTCCATGACTTGGGTATTATAACCATGGTTATTTTAGCGATAATTTGGGTATTATAACCATGGTTATTTTTCCCATAATTTGGGTATTATAGCCATGGTTATTTTGACCATAGTTTGGGTAGCATTACCATGGTCATTTTGACCAAAATTTGGGTATTATGACCATGCTTATTTTTGTCGTAATTTAATTATAACGCAAAACAATGCGAATAAACATGGATTGTTTAACTTGACATAATAACCCAAAGAAGCCAAAAGGGATCATCAATGACCATAATGCATATTTTGTCCATAATTTGGGTATTACAACCATGGTTATTTTGGTCATAATTTGGGTATTATAACCATGGTTATTTTTGTCATAATTTGGGTATTATAACCATGGTTATTTTGGTAATAATTTGGGTATAATAACCATGGTTATTTTTGTCGTAATTTGGTGTTATTACAATGGTTATTTTTGCCATAATTTGGGTATTATAACCATGTTTATTTTGGTCATAATTTGGGTATTATAACCATGGTTATTTTTGTCATAATTTGAATACTATAACCATGGTTATTTTGGTGATTATTTTGGTATTATGACCATGGTTGTTTTGGTCATTATTTGGGTATTAAAACCGTGTTTATTTTTGTCATAATTTGGGTATTATAACCATGGTTATTTTTGCCATAATTTGGGTATTATAACCATGGTTAATTTAGTCATAATTTGGGTATTATAACCATGGTTATTTTTGCCATAATTTGGGTATTATAACCATGGTTATTTTGGTCATAATTTGGGTGTTATAACCATGGTTATTTTGGCCATAATTTGGGTATTATAAACATGGTTATTGTTTCATAACTTGGGTATTATAACCATGGTTATTTTGGTGATAATTTGGGTATTATGACCATGGTTATTTTTGCCATAATTTGGGTATTATAACCATGGTTATTTTTGCCATAATTTGGGTATTATAACCATGGTTAATTTGGTCATAATTTGGGTGTTATAACCATGGTTATTTTTTTCATAATTTGGGTATTATAACCATGGTTATTTTGGTGATAATTTGGGTATTATGACCATGGTTATTTTTGCCATAATTTGGGTATTATAACCATGGTTATTTTTGCCATAATTTGGGTATTATAACCATGGTTAATTTGGTTATAATTTGGGTGTTATAACCATTGTTATTTTTGCCATAGTTTGGGTATTATAACCATGGTTATTTTGGTCATAATTTGGGTATTATAACCATTATTATTTTTGCCATAATTTGGGTATTAAAACCGTGTTTATTTTTGTCATAATTTGGGTATTGTAAACATGGTTTTTTTTGCCATAATTTGGGTATTAAAAACATGGTTATTTTTTTCATAATTTGGGTATTATAACCATGGTTATTTTGGTGATAATTTGGGTATTATGACCATGGTTATTTTTGCAATAATTTGGGTATTATAACCATGGTTATTTTTGCCATAATTTGGGTATTATAACCATGATTAATTTGGTTATAATTTGGGTGTTATAACCATGGTTATTTTTGCCATAATTTGGGTATTATAACCATGGTTATTTTGGTCATAGTTTATGTATTATAACCATGGTTATTTTTGCCCTAATTTCGGTATTATAACCATGGCTATTTTTGTCGTAATTTGGGTATTATAACCATGGTTATTTTTGCCATAATTTGGGTATTATAACCATGGTTATATTTGTCATAATTTGGGCATTATAACCATGGTTATATTTGTCATAATTTGGATATTATAACCATGGTTATTTTTGCCATAATTTGGGTATTATAACCATGTTTATTTTGGTCATAATTTGGGTATTATAACCATGGTTATTTTTGTCATAATTTGGGTATTATAACCATGGTTATATTTGTCATAATTTGGGTATTATAACCATGGTTATTTTGGTCATAATTTGGGTATCATAACCATGGCTATTTTTGTCGCAATTTGGGTATTATAACCATGGTTATTTTTGCCATAATTTGGGTATTATAACCATGGTTATATTTGTCATAATTTGGGCATTATAACCATGGTTATATTTGTCATAATTTGGATATTATAACCATGGTTATTTTTGCCATAATTTGGGTATTATAACCATGTTTATTTTGGTCATAATTTGGGTATTATAACCATGGTTATTTTTGTCATAATTTGGGTATTATAACCATGGTTATTTTTGTCATAATTTGGGTATTATAACCATGGTTATTTTGGTCATAATTTGGGTATTATAACCATGGTTATTTTGGTCATAATTTGGGTATTATAACCATGGTTGTTTTGGTCATAATTTGGGTATCATAATCATGTTTATTTTGGTCATAATTTGGGTATTAAAACCATGGTTATTTTGGTTATAATTTGAGTATTATAACCATGGTTATTTTGGTCATAATTTGGGTATTATAACCATTGTTATTTCGGCTGTAATTTGGGTATTATAATCATGGTTACTTTGGCCATAACTTGGGTATCGTAACAACGGTTATTTTGGCCATAATTTGGATCTTTTTGCCATGGTTATTTTGGCCATAATTTGGGTATTATAACCATGGTTATTTTTGTCATAATTTGGGTCTTTTTGCCACGGTTTTTTTGGCCATAATTTGGGTATTATAACCATGGTTATTTTGGTCATAATTTGGGTATTATAACCATGGTTAATTTGGTCATAATTTGTTTATTATAACCATGGTTATTTTTGCCATAATTTGGGTATTGTAAACATGGTTATTTTTTTCATAATTTGGGTGTTACAACCATGGTTATTTTTGGTCATAATTTGGGTATTAGAACCATGGTTATTTTCGTCATAATTTGGGTTTTATAACCATTGTTATTTTGGTCATAATTTGGGTATTATAACCATGGTTGTTTTGGTCATAATTTGGGTATTATAACCATGGTTATTTTTGCTATAATTTGGGTATTATAACCATGGTTATTTTTGTCATAATTTGGGTATTATAACCATGGTCATTTTGGTCATAATTTGAGTATTATAACCATGAGTTATTTTTGCCATAATTTTGGTATTATAACCATGGTTATTTTTGTCATAATTTGGGTATTATAACCATGGTTATTTTTATCATAATTTGGGTATTATAACCATGGTTTTTTTGGTCATAATTTGGGTATTATAATCATGGTTATTTTCGCCCTAATTTGGGTATTATAACCATGGCTATTTTTGTCGTAATTTGGGTGTTTTAACCATGGTTATTTTGGTCATAATTTGGGTATTATAACCATGGTTATTTTTGCCATAATTTGGGTATTATAACCATGGTCATTTTTGCCATAATTTGGGTATTATAACCATGGTTATTTTTGTCATAATTTGCGTATTACAACCTTGGTTATTTTGGTCAAAATTTGGGTATTATAACCATGGTTTTTTTTTGCCCTAATTTGGGTATTATAACCATGGTTATTTTTGCCATAATTTGGGTATTATAACCATGGTTATTTTTGTCACAATTTGGGTATTATAACCATGGTTATTTTGGTCATAATTTGGGTATTATAACCATGGTTATTTTGGTCATAATTTGGGTATTATAACCATGGTTTTTTTTGCCCTAATTTGGGTATTATAACCATGGTTATTTTTGCCATAATTTGGGTATTATAACCATGGTTATATTTGTCATAATTTGGGTATTATAACCATGGTTATTTTTGCCATAATTTGGGTATTATAACCATGTTTTTTTGGTCATAATTTGGGTATTATAACCATGGTTATTTTGGTCATAATTTGGGTATTATAACCATGGTTATTTTTGTCATAATTTGGGTATTATAACCATGGTTATTTTTGTCATAATTTGGGTATTATAACCATGGTTATTTTGGTCATAATTTGGGTATTATAACCATGGTTGTTTTGGTCATAATTTGGGTATTATAACCATGGTTATTTTTGTCATAATTTGGGTATTATAACCATGGTTATTTTAGTCATAATTTGGGTATTATAACCATGGTTATTTTGGTCATAATTTGGGTATTATAACCATGGTTATTTTGGTCATAATTTGGGTATTATAACCATGGTTATTTTGGTCATAATTTGGGTATTATAGCCATGGTTATTTTTGCCATAATTTCGGTATTATGACCATGGTTATTTTTGTCATAATTTCGGTATTATAACCATTGTTATTTTGGTCATAATTTGGGTATCATAACCATGGTTATTTTGGTCATAATTTGGGTATTATAACCATGGTTGTTTTGGTCATAATTTGGGTATTATAACCATAGTTATTTTTGCCATAATTTGGGTATTATAGCCATTTTTATTTTTGTCATAATTTTTGTATTATAACCATGGTTATTTTGGTCATAATTTGAGTATTATAACCATGGTTATTTTTGCCATAATATGGGTATTATAACCATGGTTATTTTGGTCATAATTTGGTTATTGTAACCATGGTTTAGTTTGGTCATAATTTAGGTATCATAACCATGGTTTTTTTGGTCATAATTTGGGTATTATAACCATGGTTATTTTTGCCATAATTTGGGTATTATAACCATGGTTATTTTTGTCATAATTTGGGTATTACAACCATGGTTATTTTGGTCATAATTTTGATATTATAATCATGGTTTTTTTTGCCCTAATTTGGGTATTATAACCATGGTTATTTTTGCTACAATTTGGGTATTATAACCATGGTTATTTTTGTAATAATTTGGGTATTATAACCATGGTTATTTTGGTCATAATTTGAGTATTATAACCATGGTTATTTTGGTCATAATTTGGGTATTATAACCATGGTTTTTTTGCCCTAATTTGGGTATTATAACCATGGTTATTTTGGTCATAATTTGGGTATTATAACCATGGTTATTTTGGTTATAATTTGAGTATTATAACCATGGTTATTTTGGTCATAATTTGGGTATTATAACCATTGTTATTTCGGCTGTAATTTGGGTATTATAATCATGGTTACTTTGGCCATAACTTGGGTATCGTAACAACGGTTATTTTGGCCAGAATTTGGATCTTTTTGCCATGGTTATTTTGGCCATAATTTGGGTATTATAACCATGGTTATTTTTGTCATAATTTGGGTCTTTTTGCCACGGTTTTTTTGGCCATAATTTGGGTATTATAACCATGGTTATTTTGGTGATAATTTGGGTATTATGACCATGGTTATTTTTGCCATAATATGGGTATTATAACCATGGTTATTTTTGCCATAATTTGGGTATTATAACCATGGTTAATTTGGTTATAATTTGGGTGTTATAACCATGGTTATTTTTGCCATAATTTGGGTATTATAACCATATTTATTTTGGTGATAATTTGGGTATTATAACCATGGTTATTTTTGCCATAATTTGGGTTTTAAAACCGTGTTTATTTTTGTCATAATTTGGGTATTATAACCATGGTTATTTTTGCCATAATTTGGGTATTATAACCATGGTTATATTTGTCATAATTTGGGTATAATAACCATGGTTATTTTTGTCATAATTTGGGTATTATAACCATGGTTATTTTGGTCATAATTTGGGTATCATAACAATGGTTATTATGGTCATAATTTATGTATCATAACCATGGTTATTTTTGCCCTAATTTGGGTATTATAACCATGGCTATTTTTGTCGTAATTTGGGTATTATAACCATGGTTATTTTTGCCACAATTTGGGTATTATAACCATGGTTATATTTGTCATAATATGGGTATTATAACCATGGTTATATTTGTTATAATTTGGGTATTATAACCATGGTTATTTTTGCCATAATTTGGGTATTATAACCATGTTTATTTTGGTCATAATTTGGGTATTATAACCATGGTTATTTTGGTTATAATTTGAGTATTATAACCATGGTTATTTTGGTCATAATTTGGGTATTATAACCATTGTTATTTCGGCTGTAATTTGGGTATTATAATCATGGTTACTTTGGCCATAACTTGGGTATCGTAACAACGGTTATTTTGGCCATAATTTGGATGTTTTTGCCATGGTTATTTTGGCCATAGTTTGGGTATTATAACCATGGTTATTTTTGTCATAATTTGGGTCTTTTTGCCACGGTTTTTTTGGCCATAATTTGGGTATTATAACCATGGTTATTTTGGTCATAATTTGGGTATTATAACCATGGTTAATTTGGTCATAATTTGTTTATTATAACCATGGTTATTTTTGCCATAATTTGGGTATTGTAAACAAGGTTATTTTTTTCATAATTTGGGTGTTATAACCATGGTTATTTTTGGTCATAATTTGGGTATTATAACCATGGTTATTTTGGTCATAATTTGGGTATTATAACCATGGTTATTTTGGTCATAATTTGGGTATTATAACCATGGTTGTTTTGGTCATAATTTGGGTATTATAACCATGGTTATTTTTGCCATAATTTGGGTATTATAACCATGGTTATTTTTGTCATAATTTGGGTATTATAACCATGGTTATTTTGGTCATAATTTGAGTATTATGACCATGAGTTATTTTTGCCATAATTTTGGTATTATAACCATGGTTATTTTTGTCATAATTTGGGTATTATAACCATGGTTATTTTTATCATAATTTGGGTATTATAACCATGGTTTTTTTGGTCATAATTTGGGTATTATAATCATGGTTATTTTCGCCCTAATTTGGGTATTATAACCATGGCTATTTTTGTCGTAATTTGGGTGTTTTAACCATGGTTATTTTGGTCATAATTTGGGTATTATAACCATGGTTATTTTTGCCATAATTTGGGTATTATAACCATGGTGATTTTTGCCATAAGTTGGGTATTATAACCATGGTTATTTTAGTCATAATTTGCGTATTACAACCATGGTTATTTTGGTCAAAATTTGGGTATTATAACCATGGTTTTTTTTGCCCTAATTTGGGTATTATAACCATGGTTATTTTTGCCATAATTTGGGTATAATAACCATGGTTATTTTTGTCACAATTTGGGTATTATAACCATGGTTATTTTGGTCATAATTTGGGTATTATAACCATGGTTATTTTGGTCATAATTTGGGTGTTATAACCATGGTTTTTTTTGCCCTAATTTGGGTATTATAACCATGGTTATTTTTGCCATAATTTGGGTATTATAACCATGGTTATATTTGTCATAATTTTGGTATTAAAACCATGGTTATTTTGGTCATAATTTGGGTGTCATAACCATGCTTATTTTTGTCGTAATTTGGGTGTTGTAACCATGGTTATTTTTGCCATAATTTGGGTATTATAACCATGTTTATTTTTGTCATAATTTGGGTATTATAACCATGGTTATTTTGGTGATAATTTGGGTATTATGACCATGGTTGTTTTGGTCATTATTTTTGTATTAAAACCGTGTTTATTTTTGTCATAATTTGGGTATTATAACCATGGTTATTTTTGCCATAATTTGGGTATTATAACCATGGTTAATTTGGTCATAATTTGGGTATTATAACCATGGTTATTTTTGCCATAATTTGGGTATTATAACCATGATTAATTTGGTCATAATTTGTTTATTATAACCATGGTTATTTTTGCCATAATTTGGGTATTGTAAACATGGTTATTTTTTTCATAATTTGGGTGTTATAACCATGGTTATTTTTGCCATAATTTGGGTATTATAAACATGGTTATTTTTTTCATAATTTGGGTATTATAACCATGGTTATTTTGGTCATAAATAATGGTTATTATGACCATGGTTATTTTTGCTATAATTTGGGTATTATAACCATGGTTAATTTGGTTATAATTTGGGTATTATAACCATGGTTATTTTGGTGATAATTTGGGTATTATGATCATGGTTGTTTTGGTCATTATTTTTGTCTTAAAACCGTGTTTATTTTATTCATAATTTGGGTATTATAAAAATGGTTATTTTTGTCATAATTTGGGTATTATGACCATGGTTATTTTTGCCATAATTTGGGTATTATAACCATGGTTATTTTTGTCATAATTTGGGTATTATAACCATGGTTAATTTGGTTATAATTTGGGTGTTATAACCATGGTTATTTTTGCAATAATTTGGGTATTATAACCATGGTTATTTTGGTCATAATTTGGGTATTATAACCATGGTTATTTTTGCCATAATTTGGGTATTATAACTATGGTTATTTTGGTCATAATTTGGGTATTATAACCATGATTATTTTTGTCATAATTTGGGTATTATAACCATGGTTATTTTTGCCATAATTTGGGTATTATAACCATGGTTATTTTGGTCATAATTTGGGTATTATAACCATGGTTATTTTGGTCATAATTTGAGTATCATAACCATGGTTATTTTTGTCGTAATTTGAGTGTTGTAACCATTGTTATTTTTGCCATAATTTGGGTATTATAACCATGTTTATTTTTGTCATAATTTGGGTATTATAACCATGGTTATTTTGGTAATAATTTGGGTATTATCACCATGGTTGTTTTGGTCATTATTTTTGTATTAAAACCGTGTTTATTTTTGTCATAATTTGGGTATTATAACCATGGTTATTTTTGCCATAAATTGGGTATTATAACCATGGTAAATTTGGTCATAATTTGGGTATTATAACCATGGTTATTTTTGCCATAATTTGGGTATTGTAAATATGGTTATTTTTTTCATAATTTGGGTGTTTTAACCATGGTTATTTTTGCCATAATTTGGGTATTATAAACATGGTTATTTTTTTCATAATTTGGGTATTATAACCATGGTTATTTTGGTGATAATTTGGGTATTATGACCATGGTTATTTTTGCCATAATTTGGGTATTATAACCATGGTTATTTTTGCCATAATTTGGGTATTAAAACCGTGTTTATTTTTGTCATAATTTGGGTATTATAACCATGGTTATTTTTGCCATAATTTGGGTATTATAACCATGGTTATTTTGGTCATAATTTGGGTATTATAACCATGGTTATTTTGGTCATAATTTGGGTATTATAACCATGGTTATTTTGGTCATAATTTGGGTATTATAACCATGTTTATTTTTGTCATAATTTGGGTATTATAACCATGGTTATTTTGGTGATAATTTGGGTATTATAACCATGGTTATTTTGGTCATAATTTGGGTATTATAACCATGGTTATTTTGGTCATAATTTGGGTATTATAACCATGGTTCTTTGGTCATAATTTGGGTATTATAACCATTGTTATTTTTGCCATAATTTGGGTATTATAACCACGGTTATTTTTGTCATAATTTGGGTATTATAACCATGGTTATTTTGGTCATAATTTGAGTATTATAACCATGAGTTATTTTTGCCATAATTTGGGTATTATAACTATGGTTATTTTTGTCATAATTTGGGTATTATAACCATGGTTTTTTTTTGTCATAATTTGGGTATTATAACAATGGTTTTTTTGGTCATAATTTGGGTATCATAACCATGGTTATTTTTGTCGTAATTTGGGTGTTATAACCATGGTTATTTTTGCCATAATCTGGGTATTATAACCATGGTTATTTTTGTCATAATTTGGGTATTATAACCATGGTTATTTTGGTGATAATTTGGGTATTATGACCATGGTTGTTTTTGTCATTATTTTTGTATTAAAACCGTGTTTATTTTTGTCATAATTTGGGTATTATAACTATGGTTATTTTTGCCATAATTTGGGTATTATAGCCATGGTTAATTTGGTCATAATTTGGGTATTATAACCATGGTTATTTTTGCCATAATTTGGGTATTATAACCATGGTTAATTTGGTCATAATTTGTTTATTATAACCATGGTTATTTTTGCCATAATTTGGGTATTGTAAACATGGTTATTTTTTTCATAATTTGGGTGTTATAACCATGGTTATTTTTGCCATAATTTGGGTATTATAAACATGGTTATTTTTTTCATAATTTGGGTATTATAACCATGGTTATTTTGGTGATAATTTGGGTATTATGACCATGGTTATTTTTGCCATAATATGGGTATTATAACCATGGTTATTTTTGCCATAATTTGGGTATTATAACCATGGTTATTTTGGTCATAATTTGGGTATTATAACCATGGTTATTTTTGCCATAATTTGGGTATTAAAACCGTGTTTATTTTTGTCATAATTTGGGTATTATAACCATGGTTATTTTTGCCATAATTTGGGTGTTATAACCATGGTTATTTTGGTCATAATTTGGGTATTATAACCATGGTTATTTTTGCGAGAATTTTGGTATTATAACCATGGTTATATTTGTCATAATTTGGGTATGATAACCATGGTTATTTTTGTCATAATTTGGGTATTATAACCATGGTTATTTTGGTCATAATTTGGGTATTATAACCATGGTTATTTTGGTCATAATTTATGTATCATAACCATGGTTATTTTTGCCCTAATTTGGGTATTATAACCATGGCTATTTTTGTCGTAATTTGGGTATTATAACCATGGTTATTTTTGCCATAATTTGGGTATTATAACCATGGTTATATTTGTCATAATTTGGGTATTATAACCATGGTTATATTTGTCATAATTTGGGTATTATAACCATGGTTATTTTTGCCATAAATTGGGTATTATAACCATGTTTATTTTGGTCATAATTTGGGTATTTTAACCATGGTTATTTTGGTCATAATTTGGGTATTATAACCATGGTTATTTTGGTCATAATTTGGGTATTATAACCATGGTTATTTTGGTCATAATTTGGGTATTTTAACCATGGTTATTTTGGTCACAATTTGGGTATTATAACCATGGTTGTTTTGGTCATATTTTTGGTATTATAACCATGGTTATTTTTGCCATAATTTGGGTATTATAACCATGGTTATTTTTGTAATAATTTGGGTATTATAACCATGGTTATTTTGGTCATAATTTGAGTATTATAACCATGGTTATTTTGGTCATAACTTGGGTATTATAACCATGGTTTTTTTTGCCCTAATTTGGGTATTATAACCATGGTTATTTTGGTCATAATTTGGGTATTATAACCATGGTTATTTTGGTTATAATTTGAGTATTATAACCATGGTTATTTTGGTCATAATTTGGGTATTATAACCATTGTTATTTCGGCTGTAATTTGGGTATTATAATCATGGTTACTTTGGCCATAACTTGGGTATCGTAACAACGGTTATTTTGGCCATAATTTGGATCTTTTTGCCATGGTTATTTTGGCCATAATTTGGGTATTATAACCATGGTTATTTTTGTCATAATTTGGGTCTTTTTGCCACGGTTTTTTTGGCCATAATTTGGGTATTATAACCATGGTTATTTTGGTCATAATTTGGGTATTATAACCATGGTTAATTTGGTCATAATTTGTTTATTATAACCATGGTTATTTTTGCCATAATTTGGGTATTGTAAACATGGTTATTTTTTTCATAATTTGGGTGTTATAACCATGGTTATTTTTGCCATAATTTGGGTATTATAAACATGGTTATTTTTTTCATAATTTGGGTATTATAACCATGGTTATTTTGGTGATAATTTGGGTATTATGACCATGGTTATTTTTGCCATAATTTGGGTATTATAACCATGGTTATTTTTGCCATAATTTGGGTATTATAACCATGGTTAATTTGGTTATAATTTGGGTGTTATAACCATTGTTATTTTTGCCATAGTTTGGGTATTATAACTATGGTTATTTTGGTCATAATTTGGGTATTATAACCATTATTATTTTTGCCATAATTTGGGTATTAAAACCGTGTTTATTTTTGTCATAATTTGGGTATTGTAAACATGGTTTTTTTTGCCATAATTTGGGTATTAAAAACATGGTTATTTTTTTCATAATTTGGGTATTATAACCATGGTTATTTTGGTGATAATTTGGGTATTATGACCATGGTTATTTTTGCCATAATTTGGGTATTATAACCATGGTTATTTTTGCCATAATTTGGGTATTATAACCATGATTAATTTGGTTATAATTTGGGTGTTATAACCATGGTTATTTTTGCCATAATTTGGGTATTATAACCATGGTTAATTTGGTCATAATTTGTTTATTATAACCATGGTTATTTTTGCCATAATTTGGGTATTGTAAACATGGTTATTATTTTCATAATTTGGGTGTTATAACCATGGTTATTTTTGGTCATAATTTGGGTATTATAACCGTGGTTATTTTGGTCATAATTTGGGTATTATAACCATGGTTATTTTGGTCATAATTTGGGTATTATAACCATGGTTGTTTTGGTCATAATTTGGGTATTATAACCATGGTTATTTTTGCCATAATTTGGGTATTATAACCATGGTTATTTTTGTCATAATTTGGGTATTATAACCATGGTTATTTTGGTCATAATTTGAGTATTATAACCATGAGTTTTTTTTGCCATAATTTGGGTATTATAACCATGGCTATTTTTGTCGTAATTTGGGTGTTATAACCATGGTTATTTTGGTCATAATTTGGGTATTATAACCATGGTTATTTTTGCTATAATTTGGGTATTATAACAATGGTAATTTTTGTCATAATTTGCGTATTACAACCATGGTTATTTTGGTCAAAATTTGGGTATTATAACCTTGGTTTTTTTTGCCCTAATTTGGGTATTATAACCATTGTTACTTTTGCCATAATTTGGGTATTATAACCATGGTTATTTTTGTAATAATTTGGGTATTATAACCATGGTTATTTTGGTCATAATTTGGGTATTATAACCATGGTTATTTTGGTCATAATTTGGGTATTATAACCATGAATTTTTTTGCCCTAATTTGGGTATTATAACCATGGTTATTTTTGAAATAATTTGGGTATTATAACCATGGTTATTTTTGTCATAATTTGGATATTATAACCATGGTTATTTTAGTCATAATTTGGGTATTATAAAAATGGTTATTTTTGTCATAATTTGGGTATTATAACTATGGTTATTTTGGTCATAATTTGGGTATTATAACCATGGTTATTTTGGTCATAATTTGGGTATTATAGCCGTGGTTATTTTTGCCATAATGTGGGTATTATAACCATGGTTATTTTTGTCATAATTTGGGTATTATAACCATTGTTATTTTGGTCATAATTTGGGTATCATAACCATGGTTATTTTGGTCATAATTTCGGTATTATAACCATGGTTGTTTTGGTCATAATTTGGGTATTATAACCATGGTTATTTTTGCCCTTATTTGGGTATTATAGCCATGGTTATTTTTGTCATAATTTGGGTATTATAACCATGGTTATTTTTGTCATAATTTGGGTATTATAACCATGGTTATTTTGGTCATAATTTGGGTATTATAACCATGGTTATTTTTGTCATAATTTGGGTATTATAACCATGGTTACTTTGGTCATAATTTGGGTATTATAACCATGGTTTTTTTGGTCATAATTTGGGTATTATAACCATGGTTATTTTTGCCATAATTTGGGTATTATAACCATGGTTATTTTTGTCATAATTTGAGTATTACAACCATGGTTATTTTGGTCATAATTTGGGTATTATAACAATGGCTATTTTTGTCGTAATTTGGGTATTATAACCATGGTTATTTTTGCCATAATTTGGGTATTATAACCATGGTTATATTTGTCATAACTTGGGTATTATAACCATGGTTATATTTGTCATAATTTGGGTATTATAACCATGGTTATTTTTGCCATAAATTGGGTATTATAACCATGTTTATTTTGGTCATAATTTGGGTATTATAACCATGGTTATTTTTGCCATAAATTGGGTATTATAACCATGTTTATTTTTGCCATAATTTGGGTATTAAAAACATGGTTATTTTTTTCATAATTTGGGTATTATAACCATGGTTATTTTGGTGATAATTTGGGTATTATGACCATGGTTATTTTTGCCATAATTTGGGTATTATAACCATGGTTATTTTTGCAATAATTTGGGTATTATAACCATGATTAATTTGGTTATAATTTGGGTGTTATAACCATGGTTATTTTTGCCATAATTTGGGTATTATAACCATGGTTAATTTGGTCATAATTTGTTTATTATAACCATGGTTATTTTTGCCATAATTTGGGTATTGTAAACATAGTTATTATTTTCATAATTTGGGTGTTATAACCATGGTTATTTTTGGTCATAATTTGGGTATTATAACCGTGGTTATTTTGGTCATAATTTGGGTATTATAACCATGGTTATTTTGGTCATAATTTGGGTATTATAACCATGGTTGTTTTGGTCATAATTTGGGTATTATAACCATGGTTATTTTTGCCAAAATTTGGGTATTATAACCATGGTTATTTTTGTCATAATTTGGGTATTATAACCATGGTTATTTTGGTCATAATTTGAGTATTATAACCATGAGTTTTTTTTGCCATAATTTGGGTATTATAACCATGGCTATTTTTGTCGTAATTTGGGTGTTATAACCATGGTTATTTTGGTCATAATTTGGGTATTATAACCATGGTTATTTTTGCTATAATTTGGGTATTATAACCATGGTAATTTTTGTCATAATTTGCGTATTACAACCATGGTTATTTTGGTCAAAATTTGGGTATTATAACCTTGGTTTTTTTTCCCCTAATTTGGGTATTATAACCATTGTTACTTTTGCCATAATTTGGGTATTATAACCATGGTTATTTTTGTAATAATTTGGGTATTATAACCATGGTTATTTTGGTCATAATTTGGGTATTATAACCATGGTTATTTTGGTCATAATTTGGGTATTATAACCATGAATTTTTTTGTCCTAATTTGGGTATTATAACCATGGTTATTTTTGCCATAATTTGGGTATTATAACCATTGTTATTTTTGTCATAATTTGGATATTATAACCATGGTTATTTTAGTCATAATTTGGGTATTATAAAAATGGTTATTGTTGTCATAATTTGGGTATTTTAACTATGGTTATTTTGGTCATAATTTGGGTATTATAACCATGGTTATTTTGGTCATAATTTGGGTATTATAGCCATGGTTATTTTTGCCATAATGTGGGTATTATAACCATGGTTATTTTTGTCATTATTTGGGTATTATAACCATTGTTATTTTGGTCATAATTTGGGTATCATAACCATGGTTATTTTGGTCATAATTTCGATATTATAACCATGGTTGTTTTGGTCATAATTTGGGTATTATAACCATGGTTATTTTTGCCCTTATTTGGGTATTATAGCCATGGTTATATTTGTCATAACTTGGGTATTATAACCTTGGTTATATTTGTCATAATTTGGGTATTATAACCATGGTTATTTTTGCCATAAATTGGGTATTATAACCATGTTTATTTTGGTCATAATTTGGGTATTATAACCATGGTTATTTTGGTCATAATTTGGGTATTATAACCATGGTTATTTTGGTCATAATTTGGGTATTTTAACCATGGTTATTTTGGTCATAATTTGGGTATTATAACCATGGTTGTTTTGGTCATATTTTTGGTATTATAACCATGGTTATTTTTGCCATAATTTGGGTATTATAACCATGGTTATTTTAGTCATAATTTGGGTATTATAAAAATGGTTATTTTTGTCATAATTTGGGTATTATAACTATGGTTATTTTGGTCATAATTTGGGTATTATAACCATGGTTATTTTGGTCATAATTTGGGTATTATAGCCATGGTTATTTTTGTCATAATTTGGGTATTATAACCATGGTTATTTTGGTCATAATTTGAGTATTATAACCATGGTTACTTTTGCCATAATTTGGGTATTATAACCATGGTTATTTTGGTCATAATTTGGTTATTGTAACCATGGTTTAGTTTGGTCATACTTTGGGTATTATAACCATGGTTTTTTTGGTCATAATTTGGGTATTATAACCATGGTTATTTTTGCCATAATTTGGGTATTATAACCATGGTTATTTTTGTCATAATTTGGGTATTACAACCATGGTTATTTTGGTGATAATTTGGGTATTATAACCATGGTTTTTTTTTGCCCTAATTTGGGTATTATAACTATGGTTATTTTTGCCATAATTTGGGTATTATAACCATGGTTATTTTTGTAATAATTTGGGTATTATAACCATGGTTATTTTGGTCATAATTTGAGTATTATAACCATGGTTATTTTGGTCATAATTTGGGTATTATAACCATGGTTTTTTTTGCCCTAATTTGGGTATTATAACCATGGTTATTTTGGTCATAATTTGGGTATTATAACCATGGTTATTTTGGTTATAATTTGAGTATTATAACCATGGTTATTTTGGTCATTATTTGGGTATTATAACCATTGTTATTTCGGCTGTAATTTGGGTATTATAATCATGGTTACTTTGGCCATAACTTGGGTATCGTAACAACGGTTATTTTGGCCATAATTTGGATCTTTTTGCCATGGTTATTTTGGCCATAATTTGAGTATTATAACCATGGTTATTTTTGTCATAATTTGGGTCTTTTTGCCACGGTTTTTTTGGCCATAATTTGGGTATTATAACCATGGTTATTTTTGCCATAATTTGGGTATTATAACCATGGTTAATTTGGTCATAATTTGTTTATTATAACCATGGTTATTTTTGCCATAATTTGGGTATTGTAAACATGGTTATTTTTTTCATAATTTGGGTGTTATAACCATGGTTATTTTTGCCATAATTTGGGTATTATAAACATGGTTATTTTTTTCATAATTTGGGTATTATAACCATGGTTATTTTGGTGAAAATTTGGGTAATATGACCATGGTTATTTTTGCCATAATTTGGGTATTATAATCATGGTTATTTTTGCCATAATTTGGGTATTATAACCATGGTTAATTTGGTTATAATTTGGGTGTTATAACCATTGTTATTTTTGCCATAGTTTGGGTATTATAACCATGGTAATTTTGGTCATAATTTGGGTATTATAACCATTATTATTTTTGCCATAATTTGGGTATTAAAACCGTGTTTATTTTTGTCATAATTTGGGTATTGTAAAAATGGTTATTTTTGCCATAATTTGGGTATAAAAAACATGGTTATTTTTGCCATAATTTGGGTATTATAACCATGGTTATTTTTGCCATAATTTGGGTATTACGACCATGGTTATTTTTGCCATAATTTGGGTATTATAACCGTGGTTATTTTTGTAATAATTTGAGTATTATAACCTTGGTTATTTTGGTCATAATTTGAGTATTATAACCATGAGTTATTTTTGCCATAATTTGGGTATTATAACCATGGCTATTTTTGTCGTAATTTGGGTGTTATAACCATGGTTATTTTGGTCATAATTTGGGTATTATAACCATGGTTATTTTTGCAATAATTTGGGTTTTATAACCATGGTAATTTTTGTCATAATTTGCGTATTATAACCATGGTTATTTTGGTCAAAATTTGGGTATTATAACCATGGTTTTTTTTTGCCCTAATTTGGGTATTATAACCATTGTTACTTTTGCCATAATTTGGGTATTATAACCATGGTTATTTTTGTAATAATTTGAGTATTATAACCATGGTTATTTTGGTCATAATTTGAGTATTATAACCATGGTTATTTTGGTCATAATTTGGGTATTATAACCATGAATTTTTTTGCCCTAATTTGGGTATTATAACCATGGTTATTTTGGTCATAATTTGGGTATTATAACCATGGTTTTTTTTTTGTCATAATTTGGGTATTATAACCATGGTTATTTTGGTCATAATTTGGGTATTATAACCATGGTTTTTTTTTTGTCATAATTTGGGTATTATAACCATGGTTATTTTTGCCCTAATTTGGGTGTTATAACCATGGTAATTTTTGTCAATGACTTGGGTATTGTAACCATGGTTATTTTGGCCGTAATTTGGGTATTATAGTCATGGTTACTTTGGCCATAATTTGGGTATCGTAACAACGGTTATTTTGGCCATAATTTCGATCTTTTTGCCATGGTTATTTTGGCCATAATTTGGGTATCATAACCACGGTTATTTTGGCGATAATTTGGGTCTTTTTGCCATGGTTTTTTTGGCGATAATTTTGGTATTTTAACCATTGTTATTTTGGCCATAATTTGGGTATTATAACCATGGTTATTTTGGCCATAATTTGGGTATCATAACCATGGTTATTTTGGCCATAATTTATGAATTTCAACAATGGTTATTTTGGCCATAATTTGGGTAGTATAACCATGATTATTTTGGCCATATATTTTGGGTATTGCAACCATGGTTATTTTTGACATAATTTTGTTGTTATAACCATGGTTATTTTGTCTTTGACTTGGGTATTGTAACCATGGTTATTTTGGCCATAATTTGGGTATTAGAAGCATGGTTATTTGGGCCATAATTTGGGTATTATAACCATGTTTATTTTATCCATAATTTTGTTATTATAACTATGGTTATTTGGGCCATAATTTGGGTATTATAACCATGGTTATATTGGCAATAATTTGGGTATTATAACAATGGTTATTTTGGCCATAATTTTGGTATTATTACCATGGTTATTTTTTTTAATAATTTGGGTATTATGACCATGGTTATTTTGGCCATAATTTGTGTATTACAACCATGGTTATTTTGACCATAATTTGGGTATTATTACCATGGTCATTTTGACCATAATTGGTGTATTATAACCATGCTTATGTTTGCCATAATTTTGGTATTATTACCATGGTTATTTTGACCATAATTTGGGTATTTTAACGACATTTATTTTGACCGTAATTTTGGTATTATAACTGTGGTTATTTTGGCCAAAATTTTGGCATTAGAACCACGGTTATTTTGGCCATAACTTGGGTATTATCACAACGGTTATTTTGGCCGTAATTTGGGTATTATAACCATGGTTATTTGGGCCATAATTTGGTTATTATAACCATGGTTATTTTGGCCATAACTTGGGTATTATAACCATGCTTATGTTTGCCATAATTTTGGTATTATTACCATGGTTATTTTGACCATAATTTGGGTATTTTAACGACATTTATTTTGACCGTAATTTTGGTATTATAACTGTGGTTATTTTGGCCAAAATTTTGGCATTAGAACCACGGTTATTTTGGCCATAACTTGGGTATTATCACAACGGTTATTTTGGCCGTAATTTGGGTATTATAACCATGGTTATTTCGGCGATAATTTGGTTATTATAACCATGATTATTTTGGCCATAATTTGGGTATTATAACCATGGTTATTTGGGCCATAATTTGGTTATTATAACCATGGTTATTTTGGCCATAACTTGGGTATTATAACCATGGTTATTTCGGCCATAAGTTGGTTATTATAACCATGGTTATATTGGCAATAATTTGGGTATTGTAACCATGGTTATTTTTGCCATAATTTGGGTATTATAACGATGGTTATTTTTGCCATTATTTGGGTATTGTACCCATGGTTATATTGGCCAGAAATTGGGTATTATAACCATGGTTATTTTGACCATAATTTGGGTATTATAAGCATGGATATTTTGGCCATAATTTGGGTATTATAACCATTTGCCATCTTATTTCTCAAATGACTGGCCAACCAGTTGTTTTCAGATTGACTGCTCGTATACCAACAACCTGAAGTGTTTTATATTAAATACCGCTGAAGTTAATTTGTGAAGACCAAGAAAAGGAAAATAATGATTTTTATATAGAATTGCACACAGGTAAATGGGGCCGTGATATTATAAATGCAGCAGATACAAAAACCATCAATTTGAACGTTTCGAGTTTGCGTGATTTTGAGAGTGAAAAAATTTTCGTAGAGTGCAGGCAATGATACGCCTAGCATACTACACAGACGTTCTTTTAACTCGTCACGCAATCTTTCCTCCTCAAAGATTGCGTTACGAGCCAAAAGAACGTATATGGAGGACGCCACGATATGATAAGCCCACTGTCTTTTGCCATCATACAAAAATAAATTAAACAGGGATTCTGAGACTAGGTCACGAGCCTGGTATATTCATTTATTAATAAATACCAATTACGAAACTTCGGGTTCAGTTAGAATAACTTTATTTCTTTACTTGTCAGTCAGTGTTGGAATTTGTTGTCTGCATTTCTGACTGTTATTTTAGTATTTTACCTTTAATTTTATTTGAGAGTATGGTCTTCTTGCAAATAATGTGTCCCACGTCCCACCATGATGCAGAGTAAAGTATAGTGATAAAATAATTAGAATGGCCTGATCTGACCTCAAATAAACTCCGGTACTTTCAATAAAAGTCTCCGAAGTTTGTCTGAACCCCGTCTTGAATCTAGAAAATTCAGCATTCGGTTTAAATGGTTATTTAGACACTAAGATAAGATAACAACATTATCAGAACTTGCAAAGCTATCAATTCAAGTCCTACTCAGCGGTTTTTCGACGGTGTGGCTGCACTTATGTATTATTAATTATGTTTTTTTTAAATTTTAAAGATTCTCACTGCCTTGTTACATTCGGTGCTCTACAGTGGTTAGAACTTTCTTTGGTGAACATTTCAACCATGGCTTAAATCCGGAAAATTCACCGTCGTGCACGTTGTATAAAAAGCACAGAATTTGGAGATTTTGCATGCCTCAGTTTTAGTACGGAAAGTAAATTAATGTACCACGATTTACGACGCACGTGAAAATTACGATCGCCACGTTTTAATTATTAGCAAAGCTTGGCAACAGCCACCACGCATTGGCAACACGAAAAAAGTTAAAAAAAACGTATTCAATTGCCATAAAAAGGTACAGTGACGAACTCTCTCTCTCTCTCTCTCTAGCTACCATGTTGTTGTGTTAAAATTTTGGTTTTTACTTCGTCGCACGCTCTCACTTAATGCTAATGATGCGCAAGCACTCAAGAGCACTTGCCATGCGCCCGTAGATACGTGATGCATCGGGAAGTTATTATGTACCATTATGAACCCAACATATATAAAATTATTTAAATCGCTTTAGACGACACCCAACAGATTATGGGATATATAAATCGCTTTAGACTACATAACAGATTATATGGCTTAGGGTTAGGGTAAGGGTTCATGATTGATTATATAATAATATATTGGGTCCATGATAATTTCCCCATACATAACGTACCCACCCATGCGCCTTTGAGCTATCCGCTGACTACCACCCGAATGATTGCTTTGCAAGTTGTGAGAACATACACGCAATAGTCTGCAACAGGGTATATAACACTGTGACAGTCAGCACACCGCTTTTGGCTCATTTTCCAAATTCGCAAAAAAATTTTTTATGCTTTCTCTCGATCTAGAAGAGTATTCAGGCATGTTATAATGCATGCCTCTCATGCGATAAGACCAATAGAATATTTTCTTCGCCAACTATGCCATGGAGATTTACTCGGGTCTTCTCTCTTTTGAGCACTTTTGCCAAGTTCTAGCTCTTAGGAATGGTTCTCCCACAAGTTTCGTAGTCCCCAATGGAACCAGTTCTTTACTTTTTCTGTCCTAACGACAACCTGTGTCCAAGCAATTGATCGTATGCTGAACGTTCCATCAGTTTAGACGCACCAGCAAGGTTGCTAACTGGGCGGTAATTTTTAAACAGAAGATCTAGGCCAGGGGATTCACCACTGCTTTCTTCCAAGCATCAGGGAATGAGCCAGTCTCAAGAGATTGGTTGATCGTCCGTTTTATTACAGGCCAGAGCACATCAGTGCACTCCATCACCATTGTACAGAATAGTAAACTTGTCAGACAAAGTTTTGTACAGTTATTAAGTTATGTACTGATCAAAGTTTATACTTGTGTGTTTTAAGAGATCCTTAAAACTGATGTAAACCAAAAATAGACATTGCTTTGTAACCAAGATATTGAGGAGTTCCGTTTTACGTTTTAAGTGTAATGGTTTTGAATCTGAATGTATGGGACCAACAGCACAAAATTTCTCTGGCGATTTCCTCTCAAGATCTAAATATGATCATCAAATTATTATTACTATTAATCTACTTTGTGTCCACCAGTGATGCAGGTTTCTCCTGATTTCAAACGGGAAATTGGTGAGAATGCATGAAGAACACCATAGATGACACAGAAAGCTCATTCTTTCCTGATCTTATTTAGCCAGCGCGCATTAATACATGTTTTTTCTATGAAATGGTAAACATTTTTCTTACTCTTGGAGCTTGTAAGAATATGACAGCAGCGGAGACACACCCAATGACCACAGAACTAATAATGATTGCTCTGTCCAACACCTGTGACGCTGCTCTCCATTCATCTTGCCACTCAATAACTTGTTGCCAAGACGGCTCATTCATTTCAGGCGTTGCACCTTTATTATTGGAAGGTTTTTCTTTACGCTTGGTTGACACATTTCGAATTATAATGCCATTGCAGTTTTTTCCAGCATTATTAATGCTCCGACTGGAGTCGTTTTCTTCGTCAGCACTAAGACTATCTTTCCTCAAGTTCACAGACGTTATCGACACATTTGAATTTTGTTCGAAAACTTCCCCAACCCAAGTCAAAGCCCGTCCACCATCCGCGTGGTTAAAGTTGTCAAACGTTGGATTATGAATAATTTCTTGCGCATGCGCTGCGTCTGTGGACCGCTGACTTTCCATCATGGAAAAACATCTTTTCCTAATCTTTACTCTGACAACGGGTGCCATTATTGTAAGGAGAATGGTTTTAATCCATCCTGGCATCTTTGTTTTGCTGTAGTAGAAGTTTAAAACGATACAAGTTGCGGCAATCGCTAAACCAATTTCGAAAATTGCGACAGTGTAATATGTTCCTAGAAATAGAGTGAATTCAAGGTTAGCGTGAAAAGGATGGGTGTTATAAAGTAAATTGCTGCCTAGCTACGTATACGTTTAGAAATCACACGACTCCGACCGTTTTCATTGAGAATACGGGCTTATTCGGAGGCACCGTGTTCCCTCTACATGTAGACCTAAAGCAAGCACCCGCTCCGGGCGCTCCGGGCTGACACCCATAGCCCTCGGGTCTCGTTAGGGTTGCATGAGAAGAAACATAGAAATATAAATTCTAATTTTGCTTCTTGTTTCACGTTTACTTGTTCAGTCCTGAAACAAACCCATTGTTTCCTGAGTGACAATAGAGAATTTGGGCTCCTAGGACGGGGACAGGACGTTGACTTCAAGTTTTTGTCGCGTTTAAAGCATAGACGACAATCGCTTTTTCCAGCCGAAGTGACGATGGTTCACGCGCGCGTGCTACGTTAGTATTAAAACAACCTTCCTTCGGGCTCGCTAATTATAGTCCTCGTCTTAGAATGTAATTATATAAAGGGAAAAATAGCAGTAAAGTAAAGATCGAGCCTGAACAAGTTCGATGAAAATTATAGCAAAGGTTACGAACTACAAACTTCCACGACGTTATAATTAAATTTTCAAAGATCGCGTCACCATTTTGCCGGAAGGGAGTGTAAGGTAAATTATGTAGTCCAGAATGTACTCACCAATCAGAAAGAATGTGTCAGAGCTAGGCGGCAGTTTCTCTGATGTGAGTTCTTGGAAGATCGTCATTGCCATAAGAATGGTGATACAAAGCGAAACTCTCTCGCCACACTCTGGCGGCAGCACAAATGTGAAGAACACCATACAAGCTATCAGCGCACATGGAAATACCAGGTTAATAACGTAATATCTTGAGTGACGTTCCAGATTTAAGGTCAGTAAAACTTCCGAGTAGGGATGTGGACAGCAAGTGTAGTTTACCTAACATTAAAGTAAAAAGACGTTCAATTCGAATATAGAATGTTTCCATCAGTAACGAAATTTTACCGTTTAACGTAAAGTAAGAAGGCTGCCGGCGCGCATTGAACTGCCACAGGTGTTTTGCTGTTTTCAGCTTCATTCATTACTAAAATCATTACCTGGTACCTTTATTTACTTGTGCCCACAATGCTCCTGATGACTAGCAGGAAGATATCAAACCAATTGATATTTTTAAGGAATGGCTCTAGAATAAACTGGCATTTTAATCCTTGCCATCCTAAGTGTTAGTCGGCAATAAATGGGTGCAATTGAGTGACATAGTCCTAGGTTACATAACTAGACCCTTATTTTTGGGTTTCCATTGATGCAAGAACATATTTCAGCATTTTAAAATGACACCAAAATACCGTGACAATGTCCCTTTAACGCCAGTTTCTGTAGCATGAAGGAGTATTGCTAGTACATATCGCAATCTCTCAGGTTGTCCCAAAGTTGTCTGGTACCCATTAACCCAATGATACACGGTTCAACATCTTTCAACTTTTGTTGATCAAGAAATGTTGAACATCGCTGCGACTTGTTGAAACGTTTTTGCGTTTTCTCAAGTCGTTCTACAAACGGCAACTAGTTGAACGGAATAGAGCCAAGCTCTATTTTCGTTCAACAACGTTCAACCAAGTTCAATATATTGAATGGCATATTTCAACGTTCAACATCACATGATACACTGTTCAACATTTGTTGCTCAACAAATGTTTTGATTGGCTTTATACTCGTGGGTGAGCTACCATACACATGGAAGGGAAAGGAGGCCCGTCGTCTCTCCTAGGGACGTAAATTACGGTTTGAATTAAGGTGGATTTCCACTGTCGCGTAATTTTTTACGCGCGTAAATAAAATTAGAGACGATGTATGGAAAACCTGCGTAAACGTTTACGCAAGTCGTTCATACATTGTCTCTAAATTTTTTACGCACGTGAACGCGCGTAAAAAAATACGCAACAGTGAAAATCCACCTTTAGGGTTCTTATAAGACCACAAGCCAATGTTCGTACTTCTGTATGTATATGTTAGGGTTCCAGTTGGAGGTTGCGATCCATCAGCTTATAATCTCTTCACAAAAGGAAGGGATCGATTGTTATAAATGTCACTATATCTCTTAATCGAGTTATTTGGTTTAGAGTGTTATCTTTCAGAATCAACTAACGCATGAGCCAATCAGATCCTTTAATTTAATGGCTACGGGGTGAAAGGATCAAACCTAAGTGAGTCAGACTTACCTCCTTTCTTTCTGCATCAACGCTTATCAATTTCCATTCGTTGGAGGGTTGGTAAATCCCTTCCAATATGCCTGTCTCCTTCGAGTTGACGTACACGTCAAGCATACTGACGTCGTAAGCCCAGGAAGCAAACTTCATGTAACAATTTTGCTCATCAAAAGGGAAATATTTAATGTCGATTTTGCAAATACTCTGGAACATGGCTGGTGCCATCCAAGAGTTATTCCCATCGTAGGACACTGCAACTTTTGTTTTGTACTTCTCCAATGCGCCGGCAGCATCCATCTCTTTGTCAGCACTGGAAAGTAAACTAAAATTTATATAGATCACAAAATAAAAAAAATAGAAGTTAGCTGCCTATGCTAAGCATTACTGCTATGGAATTACGAGGAGAACATCTCAAACTCGCTAACAATTCATTACGTTAAAACGACGGAAATCAGAATCGTAACCATGATTTGGAAATCTGATCTTAAATTAGCACAGATTTTAACGATTTACTTCCTTAATTTTCTTCGTAAGTTTTGTTTCAATACATATATCAAATACTCGAGAGAGTACTTAATCACATTTCCAGACACCCAGAAGTTCTACAAAAATACTCTCTATATATCAAATATGTGCCACATATATGTTAAATATATGTCACACATATGCCAAATATATGGCAAACATGTGTCAAACAAAAAATGTCAATTATATGTCACATATATGTCAGACAGATGTCAAATTAATCAAATATATGTTTACATAAACATTTGTCAAATATATGTCTACTTCTCAAATGTTTGTTACATGTATGCCACATATATATCAAATATGTCACGTATATATCACATGTAAGTGATATGCATAAAATTAATGCATTGGAGGTTAAGATTCAAAAGAAATGATTGCGAAATTTTACGTAATTTTTAGTTACCCTTTGAGATATTCTGGGAACTATGTGTCTACTCCACCATTCTAGTATAATTATAAATAGATTTGAAAACGTCAAGGACTGTAGAAAAAGTCAGTGGGTATATGAGAGAGAGATTGGTTTTACAAAACAAACTCACGCTAAATAATATGGTCTGTTTGCAGCCTTAAACAATACTTACTTGTTATACAACAACACATCCGGGACCCACACTTTAGAAGGTACCACGTAAACAGTTTTCACGTCATCATAGTCCTTTGGATTCCACGTCAGATCTGGATTGTTCCAGTCCTAAGGGAAACCAGTGAATTTTGAATTGGATTGTTTTCGAGGCTTCTTTGCAAGTGTGTAATTTAGGATTGGGCCCAATTTTCCTTTCAGCCAGGATATGTCCTTGTTTCTAAATAGAAACTCTGCGTAAGGCACTAACCCAAGATATTATTGATTTTCTGAATAAGGTGAAAGCGATCACCTCATGTTAAAGGGGCATGTACTAAAATCAGGAACAGCGGAACAGCGGAACACCACAAAACACGGAACACCGGCACACCCCGGAACACCCTGGAATACCAGAAATTTATTGGCATTTTATAGTATTTCTGGTGTTCCGGGGTGTTCCGGTGTTCCGTGTTTTGTGGTGTTCCGGGGTTCCAGTGGTCATGGTTTTAGTACATGCCTGTTAGAGATACCTTATGCATTGTTATCTGTTCATCTCATTTTTGTGAGCGAAAGTTAGCTAGAGGTTACTAAGCATTTAAAAACACGTTAGTGTTAGCTGGAGAACGAAGGAATTTATACGACAAAGAACATAACTAAAACAGAAAATATCTCAAGGTTTCTATTACACATCAACGGAGCAAAAAAAATCAAACATGCAGTGAATATCTACTCCGAATGACAGAAACTATAATCGTCTTGTCTCTCTCAGTTGAGACCAATTGAGTTAGGAGAAATTCCTCCCCAAAATCAGCCAAAACCCTGACGATGACCATGAAAGTAACATAAATGTACATCAATATAGATAGTGTTGTTCGAGACAGATAAAAAAAGTAGAGTAGCGCGCATGACTCACCTGCGTCATCCACCATTGAGCCTGCAATGCATTATTCTTTTCATCCTATTTTGTAAAGTGAAACGGATTAATCATGAATGAATAAATTGTGGTGTATAAATTGTTTCGCTCTATAGTTAACATTGAACAGCGAGGATCGAGATGCACCAATCACAGTTGTTAAAAATCAACCAATCATAGTAGCACATCGTGTTTTATAAAATTACGTGTAAACAGTCGACCTTATCGCCTTATGAAGACTAGCAGTATGCAGTCTAACGTCGCGATTCACATCGCAAGTGACAACATCGTGAGACAAATAAATATACTTGAATAATACTATTATTATCGTTATTATCTATTCCTATACACCTTAACGCGGGGACTACAAAGATGCCTCCTCGGGTTTCGGCCTCTGGTCGAAACCCTGAGGGGGCAAACAGCAGTAATTCAACTCATCCGTTTATGAATTCGATTAACATCAACTTAATCATTTAGAGTAAATTGACAATAGCATGCGTTTGGACGTTTCTGTTCAAGTGGTAGTTTTCGGTCCTTGTGGCAATCAATAGTCGTTTCTACAAGTAGAGTGGTAATATATCAAACACGAGAGACATTGTTTCATCGGGATATCCAAACACCGAGAAGAGAGTTGAAAATACGACGCGCAGCGGAGTATTTTTAACGAACTTCGAGGTGTTTGGATAGCCGATGAAACACTGTCTCGAGTGCTTGATATATCTTCTCGATCGAAACAAAAACTAAGGAGTAAACGGAGAAATAAAATCGTCAAAATCTATGCTAATTAAGATCGGGTATCCAAACCACCTTTACGGTTATGATTTTCTTTGTTTTAACTCGATGAATTATTAATATTAATTTGAGAAGTTTGTTGAAAACATTCCTATATATTACCAGGCACTTAAAAAAGTGAAAACTGTTTAATTTATTTCCAAAGAAGCAAGTGTATTAGATCTAAAGTAACTCTATGTAAAAGTGGTCACTGTCTGTACTTACAATATTAACAATCCGGACGACTTTGGCTCCTACCCAGACCTTTACACTCTTCCCTCCCCCCGGATGTCCATCTCTGTCGTATCGTGTCAATAAATGCTCCAGGAGACGCTGGTGCGGATTCTGGGTAAAGTTATGTTTGGCTGGTCAAAAGAAAGCAAAATGAAAAAACAAACCGATGCATTTGTTAGTTTTTGTTGCTATAATTCGCGGCTCGGTAAATATTCTGCCACTATTCACCTCGATTGAGAAGAATAATTGTTTTAGTATATACACAGGAAGTGATCTCAACAACATTTTCAGAAGGAAACCATTTAAAAATCGATTTAATTGACCTCCGAAACACTGGCGAAAAGCGAGTTTACACCCGCCATTTTGTTTTTGTTTGGCTTACGCATTATTCACTCGGTAGGGGGTGAATAATGCTCATTAGCCAGAGATAGCGAACCAATCAGATTGCTTAAAACACCAAGATCACTGACTGTGTATATACTAAAGGGATTTATCACCGTGAATATAGTTATCTTCAGTAATAATGTAGAAACGTATTCCAAGTCACAAAAAGGTAACAATAAACTCAAAACTGAGAAGAATCAAAGATGGATTCGAATGAGGAGTATTAGCTCAACTGAATTATTGCTGCAGTTTTGATCGACAGTCTTCGACAGAGAATGTTTATTTATACATCGGATGAAAATCCGTCTTTTTTCTTTAGCTTAAGCTGAAACTCTTTAAGGAGCTTACGTCGCACATCTTAAATCGTCAAAGTTTTCATTTAAAGTTTTTAATAAACTTTTAATAAGTTAGTAAATATTGATGTACCTCTTTAAAATGATTTTTCTCTCTGCTTCAATTAGTAAATGAAGGCGCATTAGCCAGATAACGAGTTGCCAAAATTAATCTTTGCTGTTTAAATTAGCGAGGAGCTTTCAATGATCATTGAATAGATGTTTGCATGAAACAGCTATCGGTCACTTGAATGACCAAAACGCACGCTATCAGAGCGAATGCAAAACGGGCGGCCGACGAACAACATTCAGCTTAATAACGGATTTAAGCATGAATTATAATAATTTGTAAGAAAGAAATGAACAATTCCGAAATGATTATCACTAAAATTAATTTTAAATTCAATATTATTTTTGATATCGTTACCTTCAGAGTTTTGGTACAACAATACTATTGCTAACACTTTGAAGAATTGAATTCTTGTTAGTAGCCCGATAAAAGAACGTCGGCTCAGTTTTGACCTTTCTGTGGGCATCCTGAAAGAAAAGCGAAAATTAAGATTTTCATTTTCGAGAAATAACAGGAGTCAACTAATTTAGTTTAAAGTCTGCGAGCTGTGGGAAAAAAATTGAAAGTATTAAAAGTAGTTCCATTTGTTTCGATATTTCGACCGATTCAACGCTTGTTTTCCCTTGAAAGAAGAGTTAAACTCCGAACAGGAGTTTAAATTAAATGCATTTGTCGATTTCAATAATTGATCAATGTGAGCAATTTTAATAATAAATGATCTAGATAAAAATTTTCAGATATGTTTTAAAATCGGAGAAAAAAACAAAGGAGAAACAATGTGCTACGGTACATACGCCTTAGGAAATTTCTCTTTTTCATAGTTTCCCCTCACATTTTTAGATATTGGTCATTTCGTTTAATAGATAATGGCTTCATTTTCAGTTATCAACCTGCCCTATTTGTTTGCCATAATAAGCTTTCTTTCGCTAGACATACAGAAGTAAATGTACAACAATATCATAATAACGATCTAGTTAGGCAAGACCGGAATAAGATGAGAATGTAAAAATCAATGATTCTGTAGGGTTTTAACCCTGAAATTAAACAACAAGAAGAGTGAAATTCGATACAACTTTGTTCAATATGTTCTGCCAAAAGGGCGCAACCTACCTCCAAAATGTCCTTTTTGTATTAAACGAGTCGTTTTGTGTGTAGGTTTGTAATCAGTCCGAAAAATTATTTGATTTGAATTAACTGATAATATGCCAAAATTAAAATCTATCACAAATGATAATATTATACCTCGAGCCGCTAATGGAAACGGAATTAGACCTGTCGGCGACAGAAAAAGACATAAACTAAGAATCTTTGATAATCTTTTCGAGACTTGTTTCTAAAACGATTGGAAATACATCGGCTATGCTAACAATGTAAATTCATTTTAGTTAACGTTCTCATTTCAACTGTATTTCAAATTGAGTTCACAACTATAATGATAAAATACCGTTTACCTGACAGGCTTGTTAAGTGGCCAGTAATGACATTTTCCCCTTGTCCAAAA